>ML109196.1:4128-57455 GCA_003697995.1 Taxidea taxus jeffersonii
AATGTTGGTGAATAGAACAGAGCCACACACTTGATTTTAGGTGTATTTTAGTCTGTTAGAAGAAACTGCCTACCAAAATTTTAAATAAAGAAAAACTTACATATATACAAAAATGAGGGTAAACATGATGAAGGGATGGAATATGACTGTAAAGATGAAAACTAAAAAATATTTTAAAAAAGGAATTGCTAAGATAAGAAGGTGATTGAAAAAAGAAGGGGGAAAAAAAAGGAGAGGGGGCGCCTGGGTGGCTCAGTGAGTTAAAGCCTCTGCCTTCATCTCAGGTCATGATCTCAGGGTCCTGGGATCGAGTCCCACATCAGGCTCTCTGCTCAGCAGGGAGCCTACTCCCCCCCTCCACCGCCTGCCTCTCTGCATGCTTGTGATCTCTCTCTCTGTAAAATAAATAAATAAAATCTTAAAAAAAAAAGAGAGAGAGAGAGAATGTGATCAGGCTGGAGACTAGAACAAAGCCATGCACTAGATTTAGGGTATATTTTGGTCTGTTGGAAGAAACTGTATCCCAAAATTTTAAAGAAAAAAATATGTATACAAAAGATAAGATTAAATACAATGAAGGGATAGAATATGACTATAAAAATGAAAATTTTAAAAAATAATTTTAAAAAGGCATTGGTAAGATAAAATAGTTAAAATAGGAAGGAGGAAAAATTTAAAAAATAGAAAAAGAAATAGCAAAAATTTTAAAAATTTAACTTTGAAAGACTAAGGAATCATGGGGAAAAAACCATGAATTCTGTGTTACATTCCCTGTAGTTCTGGAGTTCCGGAGTTCTCATTGACCCATGAACTTGGTCTTGCTAATAATATTCTGGGGGAGGGCCCTGTTGCAGTGACTCTCAAATGCCTTTGCCTGAGGCGGAATTGCACCGCCCTTGCCAGGGGCCAGGCTAAGTAATCTGCTTGGGTTCACACTCAGGAGCTTTTGTTCCCTGAACACTTTCCGTAGAGTTGTGGAGGACGGGAATGAAGATGGCAGCCTCCTGGTCTCTGGCCCAGATGAGCTGACAGCTCAGGGCTGACTCCTCAGTGCGCCCTCAGAGGAAAACAGTCAATTCCTCCTGACTCCCTCGTCTCCGGCCACACTCCAAGGTCACCCGGCCTGTGACCAAGTGTTTCTATCCCTGGCACACGGGCTTGTTTGGAGTCTCCAAACCCATCAGATTCCTGTCATGCATTCCCTTGCCACTCCTCCCAGAGAGGAAGCTGAGTCTTCCGGGTCTGCCACTTGTGGGATTCCTGCTTGAAGAGCCATGGTCTGACTCTGCCTCCAGTCAGTTTATGGCAACCCGAGCTGAGAGCTCACTCCTCGGCTCCGTCTCTGCAGCCGGCTTCCCTGCTCCGATACCTGGGAGCTCTACAGCTCTCAGACACCCCTGGTCTTTCTGTGACCCTGAGGGTCCTGAGACCACGCGGATCCAGTGAGGAGTCCACCTTCCACTTAGCCACTGGGGTGACGTCCCACCACAGAGCAGACTTCTGTAAGTTCTGATTTCGTGCTCCGCTGCTCTCTCGCTTGCCAGTAAGTGACAGATGGAGGCTCCCTGTCCACCTCCCATGTCTATCTTCCCACATATTGCCTCGATTTACTTTCCTTACCTTCCAGAAAGTGGTCATTTTTCTGTTCCTAGAATTGCTGCTCTTCTTCTCTTTGACTTCCTGTTGAGTTTGGAGGTGTTCAGAATGGTTTGATAACTATATAGCTGAATTCCTGAGACCAGACAAAATTTAAGTCTGCTACTACTCTGTCATCTTGCTCCTTTTCCCCCTTCTCTAAGTTCATTATCCCTTTGTGCACTATAGTTTTCTCTAGTTTGTAATTTGCCTTTTACATTTGTTTTTGCTTGCTTTTTATTTTAAGTGTTTAATTATTAATTTCTAATTTTGCTGCATTTTGATCATTGCATAAAATATCATACCAGTTATAATTCCTAATATTATTATATGTGTGTGTCTGTCTCCTAGTTTCAGTGCACCTTGTTTTTCTGTTGTTAGCCCCTGTTGCCCTGAGAAAGGCATGCTCAGCTCAGTTCTCTGGTACTATTCTTCCCTGCTTTTATTAATTCCATAAAACCCCTAGCATTTTATTCATTTTCTGACTCTCTTGCTCTCTTACTTATTTTCAAGTAAACAGTTTGGTAACAGTTTGATGTTTCTTAATACAATATTCAAAGTCTCTTATAGAATAACTAAACTAGGATGCCATGGTCCTTAGAGTTGAGGACATTTTAATTGTAGTTTTGGGAGACTCTGTTACCTAGTGTCTGATACTTATATAGTATATAACATTTACATATCTATGCACACAGACATGCATGTGTGAATGAATATGTCAGACTATAAACTATGAATGTCCTAGAAAGTAAAATCAAATTTGTGTTTATAGAACAAATATAAGAGGACCTGCAATCCCAATTTCCTGGGAGATGAGAAATGAAGGGGATCTTGATATGATACTTTTATTAACAAATAAATTGTTAGCAGTTAATAAGTGAAAGGGAAAATATGTACTTTAAAATAACTTCAAATTTTTGCAATTCCATTTCATTGTCTTTTGCAGTGATTCTTTCTTCTACGTTATCTACTTCTCCCTCTCATTCTCTCTCTCTCCTAGATTATTCCCTGTCCAAAAACAGATTGGTATCTCCGATCCTAAAATGAACAACAACAACAAACAGATTAAAAGTAGCTTAACCTGTCTTGATTGCACGTCAGCCTTTGCTTCATTGTAGGAAGTCCTTCACCACTAGTGCTGTTGAGAACCGATATTTTCACTTTTCCTTTCATATATGCTCTGAAAATATCTTCCCCCAGCTTCTGTCCCATCTCCCACTGTGGTAACTCTTGTCAAGGTCCCCAGTGTGCCCCATTTTGTTATGTCCAATGGTCACTCTGGTTTTTTCTTTCACTTGCTCTTACAGCAGCAATAAAGATGACCACTGCTTCCTCCAGAAACACTCTTATGCTGATTTCGATAATCCTATTCTTTCCTGATTTCCCCTCTACCTCTCAGACTCCTCCCTCTCAGACTCTTCTCTTGGATCTTTTTCTCCTTGACCTCGCAATGCTGGAGGACCCTAGACTTAATACTGGGCTCATTTTCTTCTCTATATACCTAATCTCCCTTCAAGATTCTATCCTGTCCTGTGGATTAAGATTCTATCTAACATCTTTTACGTCCAGCTTCTTTCACTCAGAAAATGTTCTTGAATTTCACTCATGGGATTGTATATACTAATAGTTTTTTTTTTCATCCTTTTTGACAATTAGTATTACATTGTCTGACTATTGTACAATTTGTTTATTTATTCACCTATTGCTGGACATTTGGGTTGTGTTCTGTTGGGCACTGTTATAGATAAAGCTACAATGGCCATTCAAGTTCAGTCTTTATGTGGACAAAATATTCATTTTAGGAAGGTGGTTGGTAAGCATTTTGGCAAGGAATGGCTAGGATTTTTGTTACGTTCATGTTGAACCTTATAAGAAATGTTGGACTGCCTTCCAAAGTGGTCATGCTATTTTATATCCCCACCAGCCATGTGTGATTTTCTGCTTGCTTCTCATCTTCACTCTCAGTTGTTATTATCAGATTAAAATAATAGCCATTGTAGTTGGTAAATAGTGGTTTTAAGTTGCATATGTCTGATGAGGAAGGATGTTGAGCATCTTTTCATGTACTTACTAGTTAAACACTTGCCCATTTTTAATTAGTTTATTTGTCATTTAATTATTAGGTGTAAAAAATCTTTGTAGATTCGAGGTACATATCCTTTGTCAATATGTGTACTGAGAATACTTTTCCCAGTTTATATCTGGCTGTGTCCCTCTAACCTGAGGTCTTTTCTCCTTTGAAAATGATCCACTGTACAGGACCCTGTTTCTTTCTGGACTCAAGTAGCCATACTCTCCTTCTCCCTACAGGCCTACATAAGGTATGAGCTGGACCGCCTCCAGCTCTGTAACACCTACATTCTGTCTCTCACACACTTTTGCAAGCATTTCCTTTGAAAATTAGTCCTCTTTGAGCCACGTGTCTCTTCTAGGGTCACTTCTTCTCTTTCTCTCTCTCTGTCTCTCTGTTTAGAAAATTTCTTTCTCACTGTCTTCTCCCAGTAGAATATAAGCTTCATGAAAGAAGTAATTGGTGTGTCTACATTACCATTATATCTTTTAAAAAGTACCTCACTAACTAAATATTTGTTTCATGAATAAATACATTAACAAACAGCAAAACTTGACCTGGGTAGAATGCCTGATTTGATTCTAGACCAGTAAATGTTTTTAACAAACCTAAAGAAATATAGAAAAGGACAAGTTTCCTGATCAACAAGCAAACAACCACACACCAAAAACCAAACAAACAAAAAAACCAAGCTCTAAGGACAGCCTAATCAGCAGGATATTATCAACATGAAGCTCTAGATAGCTGGACATCCCTCCTTTAAAAAAATGTAAGCACCCAGAATTGCCTACCAAGCTTTTATGAGTATAGATACCTATGATGCATCCAAGATCTATTAAGACAGGATCTCTGTGAATAATTACTTTGAAAATCTCTCCGGGTGATTTTAACACAGGTGGCTGCCACCAGCTAACATTTTAAAGATTCTCTGGGTTATATCTTTCAAAACAGCCTACACTTGCCTTCCCTTCACATCTCACCACCATAAACTTTACATTTCTCTTCAAGTCAGAATCGAAGGTCAGTATGAGCACGACGAGGCACAGTTTTAAAATTAAAGAAAAACACACTGTATGTTTATGAAAAATTCTAATGGTGTTTGGATAAGTGCTCTTTAGTCTTGGTCCTTGAAAAATAGCAGTCTATCATTGTATTCAAAGGCAAAATTTGGTCTTAAATTTTGGCAAGAAGTTCAAAACTGAATAACACTCAGTTATAATCCAAATAATGAATCCATAATGTTCCTGAAGCAAAATGAATGTGTGTGTGTGTGTGTGTGTGTGTGTGTGTGTGTGTGTGTGCGTGTGATCATCATACTGCTTAAGAAATGTTATAAAGGATTCCACTAGGGTGCAAAATGTTCCTCTAAACTCTAAAATAAAACTGTTCTTAAAACGAACCTGTTTTGAAGGAGCATGTTCCAAGCTCCATACATGCTGTTGCCACCAGAAAGCATGAGCCAACACAGCTTTTTTTTTTTTTTTTTTTTTTAAGAAAAACTGAATGCCACTTAGTAACATGGTTAATTGGCAGTCCTTCTCAAGTCATCTCTGCATGTCCATAACAGGGTCTCTAATTTGTACTTTCTTTCCCCACTCTTGTTTATATCCTAACTACCTGGATTGTTCCAGGAAACTTCTTAACCCTTTGAGGGATTTCTATGCCTATTTTTCATCAAAGTACCAAGTCTTCCCAAAGTACAGCTCTACTCATGTCCTCCTCAAAGTTTAAGTCTCTCAGGCTACTTTACCAATGTCACCATCTTCCAAATGCATGTCCTAAAGTCCAATCTCAGGACCTTTGTCTTAAAGTATTCCTGTTTGTCCACTAGAAGTCCCCAAATTTCTATCATGGAGGGACTCTGGTATAGCCATTTGCTTGTAAGGACTGAGGGCTTTGTTTGAAGCTACAGTTGCAAAGACAACACAATGGTCTTATTAGATTGTAGTTCCATTTGTTGGGGCTCAGGGTGGAAGTAATTTATGGACATTACAATTAAGGAGTATAGTGCTGGGGATGCTAAATTTCATAATGGACTGTCCTATGGTGTGGCTACAGAATGTTTATCTCCCAAAATGTACTCTATGCTGTTACCTAACTGATGTCTACTTGTTTTATAAAGCCTACCTCAAGTCCTGACTCCTTACAAATAACTCTTAAAAATCTGTAGTAACTTCCTTAATGCTCCTTGTTTTACCCTCACATCGTTAATCTTGTTTGGAAATACATCTGGTCTCTCAGCTAGACATCAAGTAGGTTAGCAGGAGAAATCTATCTTACACCAACATATCTCTACAGTGTTTAAGATGGTTCCATATAAAGTAGCAGACATTTGACTTAAATATCCATTCATTTAAATAAATAAAAATTTTAACAGAAAGAAAAAACTTTAGTGTGTGCAAGAAAGTAACGATAAACCCAAGAGTATTCGTAAACTTAGAACTCTGATCAGGAGACCTGGGCCCCTCTCCACCCCGAGACTTCTGCTGAGTCTGTTAACCACATTCGCGCAGCTTCCCGAAGCCGAAGAGGGAATGAAGAGGGCTGATTTTCTTTCACAGTCTGGAGTGAGGATCAAATGAGAAGATGAATGTGAAAATATTTTGTAAACCATGCAAGTTTACAGAAATGATAATCCACAAAACAGCCTGGACCATTTTTTAAATATACTCATCATCTTGTATCATTCTTTTTTTTTATGTTTTGTCATTCTTAAACTTAAAATTCTTCAAACATTTTATCTGGAATAATGGGCTCTCGCTAGCCCCTGTTTCTACAGTGACCCACACACAAACACTCAACTCACTCACACCAGCCCACTCTGGGCTCCCTCCCATTCTTGCAACATTTCAAGTCTCTTCTGTGGCTAGTCATTCCTATCCTACAGTTGCTGGTTCAAATGCCACCTTTCCAGATCACCTTATCTAAGCTACCTTCTCTCACCCCTTGCCAGGGTGTTCTTTATCCCATATTGTTATTTACCTCCTGATACTCACCAGTGTTTGAACTCACCTTCTCCATTTCTTTCTTTATTCACTGTCTCCCCCCACCTCAGGTGGGGACTTGTTCTCTCCTCTCTCTCCAGACTGAGTGGACACTCAGTACAATTCATGAAAGTTGAGTGAATGAGTGAATGATTTAAATAATGATCAAAACCCAGCAGTAATAGGGCCAAGAAAATAATTATAAGGAAGTTCAGAAGGTACTAACCATGGCAGACATAAAGCTGATGGATATAAGCCAGTAAGTAGACAAAGAATAAAGTAAAGAATTGGGTAAGATGTGGACATTTTTTGGAATATTTTGTTTATTTATTTGAGAGAGAGCAAGAGCAAGAGAGGGAGAGAGCGCGAGCGCATGAGTATGGGGGAGGGGCAGAGACAGAGGGAGAAGCAGTCTCCCTGCTGAGCAGGGATCCTGACAGGGGCTCGATCCCAGGACCCTGAGATCATGACCTGACCCAAAGACAGACACAACCAACTGAGCCAGCCAGGTGCCCCAAGATATGGAAAATCATAAAGTAAAAAGATTAAGAAAGAAGGAGATTCTACTGGATAAGTCATGAAGTCATTAATTTTAGGAAGTAATATGTTAGGTAGAAATGTAACTTTCGATATGTCCTTGGAGAGAATATTACATTATTTATATGTTTGAACGTCCTGTGTTTATGAGCAGCACATTTCCAATCTAGTTGCAATGTACCGAATATGGGAAAGACCAGAATTTATCTTAGATGCTAAACTTCTGGGAAAGCGGGGTGACTGAGTACATGAATCCAGCAGACATATCTGGACCCTGCTTCCAGGGACAGTTTTACTCTCTCATTGTGAATTTTGCCCCCCAAAAAGCCAAATTTCTTTCCAAATTAGTTTTTCAACAGAGTCCCGCTGCTTGTGTTATGATTTGCCTGAGGTCCTTGGCAAAGTCTTTCTTATTTTGTCATAAAAATGACTAACTTTTGGGCCTAGGTTAGATCTGTGTCCGATGCCAATCTTTACCCATTGGATGAACAGCTAAATAGTAACCTGAAACATGTTGAATACTGCAACAAGTAAATCTGTCTCCCCTTTTATTTTTTTTTTAAGATTTTATTTATTTATTTGACAGAGACACAATGAAAGAGGGAACACAAGCAGCGGGAGTGGGTGAGGGAAAAGCAGGCTTCCTGCTTTTCCCTGAGCAGGGAGCCGATGTGGGCCTCAATCCTAGGACCCTGGGATCATGACCTGAGCAGAGGGTGCTTAATGACTGAGCTACCCAGGCACCCCTCCCCTTTCATTTTATTTGAGGTTTTTTTCTTTGACTTCTGACTTCTTGTTTTCTCTTACATAATCTCTTATGCATGGAATAGAACTAGCCCATGGCAAAATTATCAAATAATAAAATAATTGAAGTTTTTTTGTCTTTTTGGTTTTTTTTAGATTTTATTTATTTGGCAGAGAGAGGGAGAGAGCACAAGTAGGCAGAGTGGCAGGCAGAGGGAGAAGCAGGCTCCTCGCTGAGCAAAGAACCCAATGTGGGGCTCAATCCCAGGACCCTGGGATCATGACCTGAGGCAAAGGCAGAAATTTAACTGGCTGAGCCACCCAGGCACCGCTGAAGTTTCTTTTTCACTCCTTCCCAGGCTTGTTATATTCAACTTCTTCTAAAAGAAAGTCAGGTCTTTGCTTTACACTCTCTGGTCTCCCACCTACACTTCCCTATGTTCCCAGAATCATGTTCTTCTCTTTAGCTTACTCAGCACAGCCCACGTTCAAGGCAAGATGTGGACGTTAATCATTTGTACTTCTGCATGAATTCAGTCCATGATGTCAAGGTTTTTAAAGTGTATAATTCAAAGTAGGTCTCAACTCTGGCTGCTCCTTGAAATCATGGAAGAATCATTTAAAATATACTTATATCCGACCCTCCACCCCCTAAATATTCTGATTTAGTTTGTCTAAGATAGGGCCCAGCATCAATATCTTTTAAAAAATATTCTAGGTGACCTTTATGTGCAGGATTGAGAGTCATTGACCTAAAGCCTAATCTCTTATTTTGCAAGGACAGAATGTTGTCTCTCATCAAGGCAATTTCTAGGAAAACTAAAAAGAAAATACTATATCAGTCAAGGTTCTATAAAGTCAATCCACTATGTGCTTTATGGAAAAGAGATTTATTAGAAGATGGTAGACTTCCCACACTGTGGAAGGAGCTGGATAAGTAGAGTTCAGAAATGGAAGCTGTGGGGTCAGAGAAAAGCAACTACCCGCCCTCCAGAAGTCCGGGCATGGGTGGCGAAGCTGGAGTCTGCAGGGAAATCTGGGAAGCCAGGCCCTGTTGGCTGCAGCCCTGGGCTGTGAAGGAAGAAGGTGGAGCAGGCACCTGCGTGGGTCTGGCCACTGCTGCTCTACAGGGCCCCAGCAGGGAGATGAGTAGTGCCGCCACGCTGGAGCAGCCACCCTTCTGCCTAGTCTCCCAGGTGGCTGACCATGCTCCGTTTGGCCCTCCGCATCTCAAACAAATTCCTCTTTTGACCAGTTCTAACCTGGAGTGAAACAGAGAAGGGGATGCCCCAAAGGCTGTTTCGGTGAGCCACGCTGATACCTATAGGTGTCAGGAGGAAAATGCAGCAGTTTGGGAATTTAAACATCGGCCTCCAGACAGCTGTGTTCCGCGTACTTCATCAACAAATAAGGCGAGTCTTGCTCAAAAACATCTAACCACCTCACACCCATTAAGATGACAATTATCACAAAAACAAACAAACAGAAAGTAATAATTGTTGGCAAGGTTGTGGAGAAATTGAAGCCCTTGTGCTTGGTGGGAATGGGAAATGGTCCAGACACTATGGAAAACAATATGACAGTTCCTAAAAAATAATAATAATAATAATTAAACATAGGTTTATCATATGGCCCAGTAATTTCACTTCTGGGCATATATCCAAAGAAGTGAAAGCAGGTATTGAGACAAATTTATACACCGATATTAATAACAGCATTATTTACAATAGCCAAAAGATGCAAGGAATGCAGTGTCCATTGGTGGATGAATGATAGCTAGATGTGCCATATTAAAAACAATGGAATATTATTCAGCCTTAAAAAGGACGGGAAGTGTGACACAAAGATAAACCTTGGGACGCATTATGATAAATGAGATAAGCCAGTCACAAAAGGACAGATACTGTATGATCCCACTTACATAAAAGTATTTAACATATTCATAAAGACAGAAAGTAGAGCGGTGGGTGTAGGGCTTGGAGGACAGGAAAATGGGCAGGAACCAGTGAATGGAGACAGAGTTTTACTCTGCAAGATGAAAATAAAGAAGTCCCAGAGGTGGATGGTGATGATGGTTGCAAACAACATGAATGTGAATTAATGTCTCTAAACTGTACACTTCCTGGTTAAGATGGCAAATTTTATGTTATGCATATTTGACCACAATACAAAAAAAGAAAAAGAAAAAAATCATGGAAGAGGGGAGCCTAGATAAGTCTGTTTAAAAGACAGAAGCATCTCATGCCCATATGAACTCCCCGTGCTCTTTGTTCTTCTGACTGAAAGGAATAAAAGTCACAGATAACTCAGAAAACTGAAAACAGTAGAAATAATGACTCTTGGGAAGAAGAGGAAGAGGAGGCAGAAACAGAGGAGACCACTCAGAATATTAATGTGGAGAAAACTGTTTCAAATGGCCACAACTTTACTGATTTAAGGGAAGGTGGAACTATGAAAGGAAAAAGGAAACCATTTGGTCAGCAAACAATCCAAGAGGGAAAACAAGTAAATTATTTGTGGAAGCTATTTGATATCTTTTCTGAAAAAAACCCACTCCACATCTATCAAAATACATAACACGACTTTCAAGGAATCAAAAATAACAAAAGGTATAAAGGAGAAATAATGATAGAAGTTACCCCTGAGTATTTTTGCAAAAGAGTATTTAAAAGATTACAGCGGATGGAATCACTTAGAGCAATTAAACACTATGGTTAAAGGAAACCATTGTTGCTTTTAACATACAACTGTGTGTGTGTGTGTGTGTGTGTGTGCCGGTCTGAAAAGAAATATGAGTTATGATCAGAAATTAGCTTTCAAAGTTGAGATTTACAGAAACTGTTTTCCTCTTTATACATAACTGATGTATTGTTTGAGTTTCTAGCAATAATATATTTCTTATAATCGGAAAAGCTGCAGTGCTATTTTAAACAAAATTGAAAAAGCTCTCCATTTCCCGTGCGCTGTCTTTCCTAGGAACGCAGAGGAGTAAAGTTATCATTACATCAGTCCCCTTGGAATGGTAAGAACCCTGCTTGGGGGCCAGCACAGAGCTGGGGAGGATTCAGCCAGCGTCCTGGGCCTTCCCTGCAGCACTCGGGCGAGGAAACCCCATCGTGGCTGGAGGTTTATAAACAGGGAAGGTCAGGTGCACGGAGTCGCTGACTTGTCCTTAGGGAAGGAGTGAGTCAGTGGAGGCCGACCTGGGTCAGAATGTGCTCCCAGGGGTCAGCTTCTGTGACCAGACACCTGGGGGTGGAGAGGATCCTGGGGCAATTGAGGGAGGGAGGACTCTGCAGCCCAAGGGGATCCCCCAGTGAGGAGGCAGCCCCGGCAGTGTGCAGAGTAGCTGCACGGGGGCTGTTTCCCTAGCCTGGGTGAGTGAGAGGTGTGATTCTTTCCCAAAAACGACATAAATCTCAGAGCAGGCACAACACAGCAGGAACGATGTGGGTCAGTGACCAGAGACCCAGCTCTGGTTATAGCTAAATTTCCATCAATATAAACAGGTGTAGGAAAAGACCATAGGGTTCAAAGCCATGGGCCAAGAAAGAGTTCTTGAGTGCAGAAAAATGGTTTTATTAAAGCAAGGTGTCAGTATCGGTGGGCAGAAAGAGCACTGGGGTCAGGAGGTGTAGCCCATTATATACTTTCAGGTTGGGAGGGGGTTAGAGTTAGCACAAACCTCCTAGGTTATTTTGGAAACAAGATTTCCAGGATTCTGAGGGGTCTAGCTATTGTTATGAAAAGTTAGTTATTAATGGTTACAAAACCCTCAGTCAGGAGACCCCTCAGATATATATGGGTGGGTCATATGCTTCGGGGATGGTTTTCAACGCCTATTTGGGGGGGGGGTGGTTAGAGATAAAGGAAATTTCCAAAGGAATTTTTATATGTTATAGAAGACCTACAGGGTGCTGGGGTCAGGCTAAGATTGCCTTTGCCCTAATGATATAATATATGAACATTGAGGCAGTTGATGCCCTAGAGGAATGTCACTCTGCCTATTTCAAGGACTTGTCAGTGAGCTGTAAGTAGTAGGGAAATTTGGTAATTTTTCTCCTGCCTTTGTTTCCCACATCATAAACTGCTGATTTTAGCCATCTGCAGCTCTACAAAGAGATTAAGGCCACCGGCCACTGAGAGCAGATATAATGGTTGTTTTCTGGCAGCTCCTGGTTTGGTGATGCCGGCTGGTCCTGGAAACCTCTTTGGCTCTGGCTCTTTCTCCTCCGTGGTGTTTGAGCCCTTGTAGATTTCTGGACACACAGACCTAGATGAGGGATAATCAGGCAGTTATTTCAGAGCCATTGGTTCAAAACACGACCTAGATCCTGAACTACCATCCCGGGTGGGGCTCAGCCGGAGGTGAGGGCTGCAGAGTTACAGCTCCTCAGGCTGGTTCTCGGCCAGAGGTGGTCAGGGTTAGGGGTTTTCCAAAGCTCCCCTGGGTCTAATGTGCAGCAAAGGCTGAGAACCTTGGTTTGGTAAATGGCCTGTCACCTCACTGATTTGTCCCATTGGGGTTGAATCCCCTTGAATAAGGCTGAGCCTCCTGTGTCCACCTACTCTGTGAGCTGGGGTCAGGCCTCCCAGGTTAGTGGGCTGAGATTTCCAGGAGGCCACAGGGAAGCCCCTTCCAGGGTGCTGAGAGAAGATGAAGGTTGACACCAACTGCTGCTTCTTGGGCACAGTGTCATTTCGAGGGTGTCACAAGAGAGCCATGGCTGAGTCCCTTCTGCCCACCTCCTGCCTCCCAGGTATTTGTCTAGTGCCCCCTAGTGGCACAACCCACAAAGATCACAAAAGCAGTGTAGATGGCTGAGTTTGGAGCCCAAAGGCAGGGTTTAATAGGCATAACCTGATTTACATATAATCAGTGCAAAACCCAAGTCTAGTTATGCACCTCACTCACCCCTGCTCCTTCCCCCAACATTTGGATTAAATTTGAAACTCTACCACCGAGCCCTCTATCTGCCCACTCTGTGTGCATGGCACGCTGCCTTGCCTTCCATCCTCGGGCGCACTGCGCTGCCTGCGGCCAGACGGACTTTGCATTGCATCTGGGCATCCTTCCTCATCTCTCCTCCAAGGTATCACCTCTTCGTCTTCCACATCCCATGTCAATTCTCACTGCCCTAAGGAACCCCCCGCCCCATTATAAAGTCTCGTAATACCATGTTTAACACAGATGGAAGTTATGGAACTTTACCACATAATTGTGAGATTTCTTTGGTTGTCCCCTCTACTAGACCACAAACAAGGCAGGGACTCTCTCTTTGTTTGTTTCATATACTCAGCATCTAACACCTTGCCTGACTCAAAAATAGGTCCTCAAAAAGTAGGAGTTGAATGAAATTTGCACAAAGCAGGAAGCAAAAAAATTTTTTTTTCTTGTCTTTAAAATATATATATATATTTTTAAAGTGTCATAGAGTTGCTAGTTTACTGGAACCCATCTTCCATAAGGGTAAGGATCCTCACTTCTTTTGTTCACTGATGAAACCCCAGTGCTTGCAGCAGTGGCTCACAGAAAGTTGATGGGCACAGACGTGTCTCTTAATTGGGGGCAACTGGCTTCTTAAACCTGCCTGGGAATGCTGATCTGACATGGGAAATTTTATCACTGATAACCCAGAATACATTTGCCAAATTAGGGAAAGGTATGGCCTCAAAGGATATTTTAAAAAGGACTTTGACTTTTATTCCAACTAAGATGGAGGATTCCAAGCAGAGAAATGGCACACATTTTAACCTGGTCACTTTGTCTGCTGTTTTGAGCCCTTTCTTGGCCAGAGGTGTCTTGTCTTTAAAAAAGAAAGTCAGCTAATGTGGTTGTGTGCCTACCATGAGCCAGAGATATTATGTACATTGTCCCACTTAATCTTGGTGATGGATTTTATAATCTCAATTTTATTCTAGATGCTAACAAGAGTAAATAAGCATCCCAGAGTCATGTAGATGGTAACTGGTAATTAACTGGCCTAGGTTGAACCAACCTATTATATTCCAAAGGCCAGGCCCAATCTAAAAACTACTCATTTGTTTCACAAAATAAATAAACTTTTCAAAAGGGCTTATAGTCCAGTCGTGGGGTCATAGATACACAGAGTCTAGTCACTGAAGCCCCAGTAAAAATAGATTACTTCTGAATAGTATGCATAATCTACATGAAATTTTACATCCATTATTATATCATTTGATAAGCATACCAGTAATAAAAGCAGTATTAGCTTAACTTAGAGAAGTGACTTATTAAAGTCACTTTGCAGTGACTAATGCAGAAGTTCAAGTTATCAGTATTCTTTACTCTCTACCATCTTTAATATCCTTAGTGCGAAAAAACTAAAGGACAAGTAAAGGACTCAGTGACAGAGAATAGGAGACAGAACGTTATGACCAAACCCTGCGCTGAGAGTATCTGCAAATTTAAGAATTAGAAATACAAGTTCTGCAGTTGGGCTTATGAGCCTTATAAAGTGATCCCTGAGGGAGAAACTCTGGCAGGTCTGACTTGAGCCCAGTGCCTCCTTCAATCGCTGCTGTGCTTTGCCTGATTAGCTGACATCTACATCAAATTTGGTTTCCTTTAACTCATCCTTCATTCAGACCTCTGCTTCCACGGGTCCGCCCACGCCCTCTGTCCCCCATCTGACCCGGTGTCTGTGAGCAATTCAGGCTCTACCCTGGGGATCACCTCCCTCTCTAGGCTGCATCTGCACTTGGCCTGGGATGTCCTTGGCCAGAGCTTGATGGGTGGTTCCCTGCCTGCTCAGCCGGCCTCTGCTCTGCTGCTCTTTGCTTCCCTCTGGTGGCACAGTGGTCCACCCCTGGCACCTGGGCTTGTTCAGGGCCCTACGCAGAACTGCTGGATCCTACTCCTTAGGGTCTGTGGTGGGTCAGCATCATCTGCAGGGCTTGTTGGAATGCAGACTACCAGGCCCCAACCCCAGTTTTTTTATTGAGCCCTTCTGGGAGTGCAGTATGAACATCTGCATCTCTAACGAGATCCGGGGCGATGCTGATGCCACTGGGTGGGGGCCACGCCCTGAAAACCGCTTCTCCAGTCTCACCAGTTCACCAAATGGGGTTGCACTGTGTGAATATTTAAGAACTACGAGGGCAGAGACCAAAGCCTCGTTTCTCGGGAAACTTAAGTAGCCTAGGATTCTCTAAACAGGAAGCTGAAGGCATCCATTTGTTAAAGAAGCATTTACTATGTGCTTAATGCTAGGTGCAGCCCAGTGGGGACCGAGAATCACGAGCAGCTCTCCTGAAGCTTGCAGCCAGACAGCATGCGCTGCGTGAAGTCACTAAGTAGATGATTACCATGAACTGAAGTGCGCTTCTGTCAAGAAGCTAGCAGGGCCCCAGCCAGGGCACAGGATCCAAGCTTGGGGAGTCAGGGATGGTTTTCTGCAGGAAGTATTTCTGAGTCAAGGGCATTCTCCAAGTGCTCTCATAAGGTTGGGACTGTAGCCACTCTAAATTTCGATTTTAGAACGGATATATTTGCAGACGAGATGCAATGCGACGCAATACAGAGTGGTTAACTGAAGAGATAATTCTGTCTTGCAAAAGACAAATTTCTAATTATTTAATTATTTAAAATAAGTGTTTTTAAAAAATTATTTGTCCTCCAAAAATAAGACAAAAGAACAAGTTTAAGCAGAATTAGAACTCCAAGCCCCTATTTCTGAGAAATTGGGTCCCTTCAGGATTAAATTGTGGTTCTTTGGAAAAACTCCTTAAGCAATGGTATACTTCCAAGTCCACCACGAAAATGATTTGGCAATTTAAAAATAATAATCCACATCATAGCTAGCATTTTCAGACTACTAACCATGTTCCAGTTACTTTCAACGTATTGATTCATTTATCCCACACACCAACCTATGATGTAAGTAGATCTATTATTTTCCCTCATTTTACAGATATTAAAACTGAGATACTGAAGGATTAAGTAACTTGCCCAAGATCATGCAGGGAGGAAGTGGGGAAACCAGGATTCAAATGCTTCACAGCCCATCCACATGATTATGACACATTTAAACATTCAGATGTGGCATTCTGTCAAAATTTAATATAAACAGTTTATGAAAAAAAAGTTTTTAAAAAGTCAGCCATACCTCTACCCCAGAAAGAGCTGCTCTTACCTTTTAGACTATTACATGGTATCCAACTGAGATCTACAAAATTGTTATTATACATGTTTTATATGCCTAGACACACAATCCATATATGATTACACAAGTTGCATGTTCACTGAAAAAATTGAAATAAAGAAAACTAGAAAGAAAAAATAAAAATTATTCAGTATTTCAAGATTATCGTTCATACTCCAAAAGATTATGGAGAATATATTTAGGAATATCTGTGTCAATGCAAGATAAAGAGCAGAACAAGTATCCATACTAACGTTCCCTGCATTTTTTATTATACTTCTTTACATTCATATTTTTATTGTGTGCTTTTATGTTATCACTGAAGATGTGCCTTCAGATATTTTCCTTAGTATTTTATTGGATTCAGTGTGATTGGAGACACCTCAAGTAGCTCAATCTCCCATCAGCTGTGTTTCATTCAACTTTTCATCTTACTTCAGGACAAAAAGAAAACAGAGCGTTTCTGTTATTAGAAGAAGGGTCAAACATAAAATCGTTGACATATGGATTAAATTTCCTAGAGGATCACAAGCAAAAGAGATTTTGAGTGAATTTTTTACCTAATGCTTTGTTAGACATCTTGCTTTGGCTCTTTCACCTGGAGACTTTGTCTCATTTCTTGAAAGATTAACTTAGAGAAACATTTTTGCGTTGGCATTTATTTGTGATAACAGTGTTTTCCAAAGAATGTTTCTTGGACATTAATCCTTCATGATGCTCCACAAAAGAAGTACTCTGTAGTTTTGGGGAAACATCACAAATTCCCCTCTGGATATTTGCAATATCTAAGAACTTCTATGGAGGACACAATAGTCAGGGTCACTAGTATAATAACTTGTGATTGCTTTGAATATTTCAATCTGTTTCCACTCCATTTAAAGATAGCTTTTAGATCTGTTACATGCCTGGCATGTATTTGGGAGATTTTAAGTCATTCACTGAAAATCTGTCATAACACTGACATTCGTACACCACACCTCCACAAGGGCTGCAGGACCAACTTCAGTGCGAAATTGGTCTTAGTCTGTCATGGTCTTGGCAGAAACACTGTAATCTCTCTTTCCTCCATTTCTTAAGTCTACTGGGTCTTTTGGGCGGGATGTCTGCCAAAACTTAAGGAAGTCAGGGGGGTCTCCAAAACTGCAGGCTTTCCTGAATCTGGAGGAATTGATTATTCTTGGAAAGGAGACTTAATTTTTCCAGGAATGAGTACCTAGGCAAGAGAAAATACTGTTTGAGCTGCCCTGCATCAGGCTGCTGGGCTTTCCCAATGCGAAGAGCTTGTCAGGGACAAAACGAACAAGGAACAAAGCCGACTGCAAGGTTCAGACACAAAAGTCTGGCTGTTGCAACCAAGCTGACTTAGATTTTACCGCATTTTAAAACTCAAATCCATTTGGTAACGGGGCCTAATCATCTAAGAGAAACAGGGATGCGAAGAAACGGCGCTGTCACTGATTGATTTGTGAAAGCATCAGGTTACTGAAGTTTAGCCGGCACTCAGGAAAAATGCTTCTCCTCTGCTCCCCATTTCCTGCATGTCAGTATAAAATCATTCCCACACTACAAAATATGCCTTCAGAATCCCATACCCTGCATGAGACCGAATACTTTGGCTTTTGAAGGGATTTCTCCAGAGCCTGAAATTGATTCCCAACAGCGGTTCCTCTGTGGCTTTGTTCAAACAAACTTGGAATCTTTTGGCTCATGGCACCAACAGTAATTGAAAGAAGATATCCACCCACGATGTTCTGCATTAGCGGGTCTCTTCAAGATGGGTGTGCTTTCTTTCCTGATCACGATTTCCCTATGCTGCAATTTTATTTTTGGCCCCATAGAAGTGTGTTAATCATTCATAATCATCATTTTTGTTTCTGTTTAGCTATTTTGCTTTTTCTATTTTTCAAAGGTAATTTCAAAAATATTGCTAACATACATAATGACATATATAAACATGTCAACATAATGTATATATTATGTTATATCTGGGTGTGTAGAGTGGAAACATACGTAGTCATAAATATATCATATACACAGTCATAAGTATATTAGGATGTTCCAGAGAATTTTAAATTTTCAAACATGTATGTGGTCTCATTAAGAGTTTCCTCTGTTGTTTTGCATGAATAGTATTTATACAACCAGGAAAAAAAACTTTCAAAAAATTGCCATTCTAATATGAAGAAGAATCTGGTTTTGTTTTATGAAGATATATTTTGTCTAGAAAGATTGCTCTGAGCCAAAAAGGTTTGGGGGAAGAGTATTTCCGAGGAGAAAGCAAATATGGAACGAGGCAGGAAAGAGTGATGGGAAATGATGCGGCATCCGTAGGTTTTCCTGTATTCTTTCCTACTGACCAGGTTCCATGAAGGGTTTTATCTTCCTCCGTGGGAGGAATACTTGCCTTGACACTCACTATAGTTATGAGTGGAATAGTACTTCATCTTCAATCTATGTATGCAGTACTCTCAGTAACAGGCAAATTTTTAGAAATCGATAAATGAATTGTAAGATTCAAAATATTATTTTCGTCGCCTTATGTAAGACGCTGCTGGGTTGGCTAGCCAGAAGTCTGATGGCTTATGGCAGCAATAACTGAAAGAAGAAGTAATGGACTCATAATTGCTAATGTTACATTGTGCATTAATAAGGATGCTTTTCTTCGAATTTTCAGTGTGGCCTTATTATAACAACACATACTGTGCATTTACTATGAGCCATGCTCTCACCGTATGTGGTAGAGGAATAATAAGTTCACTTAATCTGAGTGAAAGCAGAGTTAGTATTAGCAGTAGCATCTCCCTTTCTCAGAAGAGGAAATCAAGACAGAGGTTAAATAATTTTCTGGAGGTCCCAACTAGGAAGAATGGTGTAAGGATTCAAATCCTGGTAGTTTAATTCCTGGGATTTTAAGCACTATCTTTAACACTATAAGTCCTCTCTGCAAGTGCAAATGTTCGTTAAATTAATCCAAATATATATGGGGCTTTCCTATAAAAATATTCAGAGCAAGGACAAACAATAAAATAATGTATTTACTTGCCTTTGACATTGAACAATAGACCCTTCTCTAGACACGGCTAACAATTGTACTTGGATTTCAGTAGATGTAAGAATAGCTGACAACCCAATTTAAAGTCCTAGGAAAAGTACTTTATCAGATTGAAGTGATTTCTAAGTCAGCTAGTAATCACATGCATGTCATCCTTGAATCTTTTACCACCCAGCTTAGATGCCCTAAGCCACATATTCATTTTAATCTATGAATACTATAGTGATTACTTGTTGACAACTATTTACCAGTTCCTATCACTTCCACACCTGCTACTTTTAACTGATTCTAAGTAAAGCACTTCGAGAGCAAAACAATGCAAATTTCACTCTTATTTTAGAGTAGACGACATCATACAAGAATCACTTTATAGTCACAAGGAATTACTCTGTGATACTTGAGTTGTCATTTGGTGAAACTTGGTGCCATGGCTTCTACCTTTAATACCTATCCCATGTTCAATCACTTCCCACCACTTCTTTTTTTCTTTTTTTTTAAGATTTTATTTATTTATTTGACAGAGAGAGATCACAATCAGGCAGAGAGAGAGGAAGGGAAGCAGGCTCCCCGCCGAGCAGAGAGCCTGATGTGGGGCTCGATCCCAGGACCCTGAGACCACGACCTGAGCTGAAGGCAGAGCCTTAACCCACTGAGCCACCCAGGTGCCCCACTTCTCACCACTTCTGAAATCAAACCCTGTCTTTGAATTTGAATCCTAATCCAAACCACCATCACATCTCATCGGGATTTCAGCAATAGCCTTCCAAACTATTTCCTGGATTGCTACCCCTGTCTTTAATTTTCAACATGGCAGCCAGAGTGACGCTTAGATAATGTAATCCCTAGAAAATGTAGTTCATCGCTTCTCAGCCTTTTGGCTAAGATCAAGTGTAGAAAATGTAGTTCATGTCATTCCCTTTCTCAAAACCCTATTCTTATTTCACTCAGAGGACTTACTGTGGCTGTAAGGCAGTGGGACTTCTGGTTCCTTGTGACATCTCTTTGTCTCTTCCCATGCTCCCACTCGCTCATTCCACTACAACCCAGTGGTCTTCTTGTTGTTGCTAAATTATGCCAGGGTGACTTCACTCCCCACTGCCCCCACCCATAAAAGTTTCCTTTAGCCTGCTATGTTATTTCCATAGAATTTATAGCCTCCAACATCCTGTAATTTATCTATTTTATTATCTACTTCATCTAATTAGAATGTAAGCTCTATGTAAGCAGAGATACTATCTCCTTCTTTTTTTGAACAAAACAGACTGGTGCCTGACAAATTGTAGGCACTCAATAAATGCTTGCTGAATTAACAAACATTTGAATAAATGATACAATGCTCACAGCTGTCCCATGCTTCTATGGTTGAAGATGAACCTTCAATTCAATCAATATTTGTACAAGGCATCAGTCTAAAGGCAAATAGTGACTGTAAATAATAAGCTGGCACTAAGAATCAGCATTTTTGGCTTTAAAGAAGGTGAGATACCAAGCTAGAAATGGACCCTGGCTCTGAACTTGACCTAACCTTAGCTAGAATCCCTGTCCTGCTATTTACCAGCCAAGTGACCTTGGTGAAGGAGCTGTAGCTTTCCGATCCCATGGGAAGTAGTGAAAGCTGTGATGGCCCCTTCCTAGGGAGACTGTGGTGAAGTTATAATGAGTTCATATATGCACAATACTTGATATAAAGTAAATAATAAGTAACCACTGGTAGCAGTGAGAACAAATATTATATATGATATTTTATATCTCTATCTATCTATATATGTGTATTTTAAAGTTGTGGTTGTCACACAGTGTCACATTGCCTAGGTAAGGTGTACAACACAGTGATTTGACAGTTCCAGATACTACGCTATGCTCACAAGTGTGGCTATCACTGTCACTATACAATGCTATTACAGTATCATTGATTATATTCCCTACAGTTTACCTTTCATCCCTGTGACTTACTTATTCCATAACTGGAAGCCTGTACCTCCCACTCCCCTTAACCCATTTTGCCCACCGCCCCCACCAGCCTCCTCTCTGGCAACCACCATTTTAAACATAATAGTTCTTTAAATCTACAGAGAGCTTCAGGGCTATCTGAAGGCATCCCTCTCTTTAATATAAACAGTTTGAATCAGTGACGCTTGGTGAATATTAATTTTTCAAAACATGGGCAGCCATTGACCTTGGCTCTTTTAGCATTTCAGTGAGGGAAGTTGCATTACTATCTATTACTTATTTAATACTAAACCTAATAGCCTTGGTGGGTAGTTCTTGAACCTTTTGGTTTTAGAACTCCTTTACAGTCTTAAAAATTATTGAGGACTCCAAGGAGCCTATATTTACGTGGGTTATATCTATTGGTATTTTCTATACTCAAAAATAGAACTTTATAAAATTAATTCATTAAAAAAGTAATTTAAAACCCATTACATATTAAATTTTTTTAAAAAAACTTTATTTTGAAAGCTATAAATGTTTCCTTTTTTTTCTTTTTTCCTTTTAATTGAAGTATATTTGGCATACAATATTATATTAGTTTCAGGTGTACAAAAATGTATATTATGAAATTCCCGCCACAATAAGTGCAGTTACCATCTGTTGCCATACAAATTTATTAAAATATTATTGGCTGTATTCTCTCTACTTTTCATTCTTAAAACCCCTTTATTTTATAACTGGAAGTTTGTACCTCTTAATCCCCTTCCCCTAGGTAGCCCATCCCTTCTGGCAACTACCAGTTTGTTCTCTGTATTTATAAGGCTGCTTCTGCTTCTTTTTGGTTTGTAAACAACTATAATTTTTAACAAAAAAAATGAGTAAGAAGAGTACTACTCTTTCACAATTTTGCAAGTCTCTTTAATGTCTTGTTTAGTAGAAGACAGCTGGATTCTTTTATCTGCTTTTGTATTAATTTCTTGTGATATCACACGTCATGCAGACTTGGAAAAACTCCATAATACACTGGTGAGAAAATGAGAGTGAAAAGACAACCAACATCTTAGTGTTATTATGAAAATTACTTTTACTCTGTAGGCTCTCTAAAGGGGTTTCAGAGGATACTCCCCCCTATCCCCTAATATCCCTGCAACACTTAAGAACCACTAGGCTAGATGAGGGTCTTTTTTTCTTCTTGAGAGTTAATAAAAAGGGAATATTTCATAACTTTTCTCAAGTGTCTTTTCTAATTTTTTTTTTGTTGCTTTGGCAGCCAGTCTAACAAAAACACTTAAAAGATTGAATTCAAGGGCGCCTGGGTGGCTCAGTCAATTAAGCATCTACCTTTGGCTCAGGTCATGATCTTAGGGTCCTGGGATCGAGTCCCATGTCAGGGTCCCTCCTGAGTGAGGAGTCTGCTTCTCCCTCTCCCTCTGACCTTCACCCCACTTGTGCTTTTTCTCTCTCTATCTCTGTCAAACAAACAAACAAATGGATTGAATTTGGTCCCTTTATCCCATTTCATTGGCTTTTTACCTACTGTGCCCAACGACAAAGATTAAAATTGATTCTCCTAATATAATGAGCAGAAGTCTGTCACATCACCTGCCCAGGATTCAATCCTTGTTTTCACATAGTTTGTAACAAAATTTTTATGAAGTACTGAAAGTGTTGTGAAAAACACGTTTGAAAAAAACAAATTCAAAGCAGTAGATTTTTCTTAGTTGTAAAAAAAATAAAAAGTCCTAGAAAACAAAAGTAAAAATTGTCACTCAATTTTCCATGAAAATAAATAGGAAAAGGTTTGCATCAATACTGGAAACTGAGGATAATAGTTGTAACCATATACCACAATTGACAGCCATTTACTAAATAAATCACCATTTGGACCAAATTCAAAAATACAATTAATGGGCAACATGTGCTTTGCTTCTTGAGGCAAAACAGTGCAGTAGAAGAGGAACCTGACTGCCTCTACTAGTCCCCATCCTCAGCTCCTGTCTAGGAAGCAGACAACCTGGATTTACAAAGGGCCTATCCCGTAGCCCTTGGGGCTTCTTTTCATCGTTGCAAGCCAGTGTCATAAAAACCCTGCCATCCATATAAATGTAGCAATTTTTTTCAAAAGCAAAATTTCTGGAGCTCAAAACAGTAGAGCTGAAGAAATCTGAGAACAAGGTGGCGGGTCTAAGAAGAGACCCAAGATCAGAGTATTGGAGCTGAACTAACACAGAAGGTGGATAGCAGGCATGGGCGGTAAGTGCCAGAAGGACCAAAATTCCAGGGAAATCCTGCAAAGCTCACCTTTGCCTTAGTGCATCTGGGGGCAGGGTGAGGGGGCAACAGAGCTCAGGATTCTGTTATCTAACCAGGATGTAGCCTGGATAACATGTTCCACCACCTTCTATGTCCTTGAACCATAGACCAGCTGCAGTGAGCAGCTTCTGCACTCTGCTTAGACCTGAGCGGACTTGTCTGCGTGCCGTAAGGACACTTGGTTAATACCTGTCCGGGCCTCAGCCACACCCAATGGTCTGTGAGGAAGCAAAGGAAACTCTGTGTGCAGGGGCTCTTAAAACAAAAGAATCATTCTGGAAGAGTTTCTCTTCATTCTAGGATAAATAAACCTAAATAATCAACATGCATGTCCAGACCAGACTGGCACTCCTAATAGCTCCCTTCCTGCCCATGCCACGGCTGCCAGCCATCTACAAAAACTCAGTGTTGACAAACTCTTTGGCTCAGAAAAACTCTCCAGACTCTGCCTCCTACTCTTTGTTGCTCTTTCCTCTGATTTCTCTGGTTTCTGTCCCATGGGCTCATAATCAGACGCTCCTCCCTCCCTCCTCACCCACAGTGTGAGGAACCATTTCATCATCTGATTCCTCAAGGGTCTCCTTCCAGATGGCTTCCTTTGGCTTCATGCGCTACAGTCTGGAACAAGAGGGGCTTCATCCTAGGAATGTCCCCAGACTGAACACAGCCCAGGTCCAGAGCCGGGCTCAGTTACTGGGCAGACAGGGGCAGGACGATACAGAGCAGGTCGGTAAGGAAAGGTCTGCAACACAAGAGACGAGGTAAAATGCTTAAGGATTTGAAGGGAAATTTTCCTTAAAATAGATTTGCTGCAGGAAACAGAAGAATATTTTTAAATATATTTGTTCCCTACTCTATTAAAAAAAGAAAAAGACAAATTCGAGCTGAGGCAAGGAGAGAATGCATGGAAACCAAAATCACCAAGAGTCAAATTAAAATATTTGTTGGAGAGAAAGAATAGCAAATTAAATGCTGCAGATTGTCTGATTGTTGATATAGGGAAGAAATTTGAGAACTAATCTAGAATATGGGGCAAAGAAATGAAAATGACAGAGAAAGATATTAGAGAGGGAGTGCGTTTGTACAAACCCAAATTGTGAATAACCAGTATTCCCAAACTTCCTGAGCAAAAAGAATTGAATAAATAATTCAAAAGAAAATAAAGAAAATAAATTGTGTACAAGAAGAATCTTTTCCCAATACTAAAAAAACAACCTGACCCTAGAGATTTAAGAAGTTGGATTATCTCGATATGCCTGGATGGAAGAAGGCATCAAACCATTTCATCAAACCATGGGATGGGAGGCATTTCCCATCCCATGCCTCTTTCTCCTCCCAATATACCTCCCACTATCACCTCTGGCCAAGCCTTGTTACAAAGCCTAATTCAAATCCAACCTTTGCCAAGAAACAATTTCCTGATTTGCTTAACTGTAACATCTCTCAAACTCCCAAAGAAGTTTTATCCTATTAGCCTGTATCAGTTACAATAATAAAAGCTCATTGGGTTTGGGGAGCCTGGATGGCTCCTTCATTTAAGCATCTGCTCAGGTCACAATCTCAGGGTTCTGCTCAGCATTGAGTCTGCTTCTCCCTCTCCCCACCGCTCATGCACATACTCTCTCTTTTTAATCTCTCTCTCAAATAAATAATCTTAAAAAGAAAAGAAATAGCCTTGTGTTAGTTTGTGTCCTCTAAGAAGCAGATGTTAAGAAGAAACTAAATATGCAAGAACTTTATTATGGGGAAACACCTGTGACAGAAATTGAGGAGGGGATGGAGGAGGGATAGGCAGTGTGGGCAGACCACAATGCAAGTCTTACTCAGAGGGTAGTAGGGGTTGGAAGCATCCTGGAATGCTGTGCAGTCCTTGGAAGTTTTTGTAAGTTTGCTGGGGAGTCCTAGAGCCAACAGTGGCTGGTGGAGGAGCCCTGCATGTCCCAGGAGCCATCCTGCCTTAGAATCCTTGCTGTACTGTCATTGGTTAGGAACAGTGTGTGAAATTCAACAACGAATTTCGGAGCATGGCAGCTAAAGCCCTTGGGTCAATGACGTTCTCTGTAGTTGGCTCATCATGGTGTTCAATAACTATTAATTCAGTAACCAATTACAGTGCAACAAGACACGAGTACCACGCTCAGCACGCACAGAAAGTACACATGCTTAGAATGCAAAAACTGTAAAGACTGCATGAGTGCATTTGCCAAGTTCAAGATGTAATGGGGAAGGCAAGCATGGAAATATGCACGCAACATGCATGTGGTTAGTGTAGCACATCCCAAAGGTTATAGGAACACAGAAGAGTAAAGTCTACTGGCAAAGTCGGAGATAGAACTGCAGAAGTAAAACATAAGATACACCATAACTCAAATAAATAAAATAAAATCTTAAAAAAAAAAAGATATGCTGTAAGTAGTAACCAGCGATTCATTCACCAAGCAGGGATTCCAGGCAGAATGAAATCACCAATGAGTGATAGGCTATTATTACTTATCTCATATATTTTCTGCCCCTCCCTATCTCATCAATGCTAAACTTGACCACATGGAATGTGAACAGAAATGGCATGTAGCGCTTCTGGGGGAAGCGTTTGTAGCCAGCCGGTGGTTTGCTATGCTTTCTATTTTCTCTGGCTAGAAAGGCAGCTCCATCAGCCTGCCTTCCAGAGTGAAGAAGACATCAATCAGAGCAGCAGCTGACCCCTGAGGAACACGGAGCATGAGTGACAAACAAACCTTTGTTTTTATAACTCATTGAGATTTGTGACCATAGCAGAACCCAGCACTCCAGAGTCCCCTGACTAATACAGCACGCAGACAGAAGGCACAGAGGCTGAGAGTATCAGGTTTTCGGGGAATTCACTTCCTGCACCCTTGTGGCTGAAGTGTAGGCTCTTGGATGGGAACTGACCGAGGTGGGGTAGAATCCTGTAACAATAGTCTTTTTGGCAAGTTAGAGATATGGTAAATAATCCACAGGCAATGGAGTCCCACTGAGGCTTTTTAACTAGAGAAGAAACATGAGCAAATCTGGCTTATAAAGGGAGGTTAAGAAGCCTATGTGGATGTTTTTGCAATCACCCAGAGTCTCTGAGGGCTAGTTCCGTGAGGCACAGTGCCTAGAGGAAGGAGGTGGCCTCCTGTGACCTCCAGCAGGTAAAGTGTGCTCAGGCAGGGGTGCAAACGAGGGAGAAGGGCATCCCAGTTCATGGAAGGGAGAGCAGCTCTCAGGAGAGCAAATGATGTGTTGGACTTTGGGAACATTGAATCTGAAATTCCTTTAGGACATCCACGTGACAACATCGGGTAGGTTCTTGGGAATATATGTTTGGAGTTTGGATAGCACTGAACTGAGTCACTTTAATAGCTGAATCTTAAAGACTTTTAATCTCCTCTTCCCCCTCCCCACATGGCCACTGTAAATAAATGTGACCCATAAAAGAAATGAGGGGAAATTCATTAATAGCCACAAAGTTGGACCCAGGCTCCTTTTCAGACTGTAGGGTCCCAGCACAAGCTTTCGGGCACTCATTGGCCTCACATATGAAATTTGTGCTAGCTTTTTCTTTTATTAATACAGATGCAAAGAGATGATTTAATTTTAATCCACACTGTGATCATCGATCCTTGAAAGTCCTCTTCTGTATTTCTTAAAATTTTCTTTTATGTACCTTCTCTGCTGCTAGCCCCAGTTCCCCACATCAACTATTCCAATTTGTTTAATGTATACATTTTTATTCATACGTATTCTCACAAAATGTGTGTGGTGGGCAGTGGACTCGTGATTTTTGGTTTGGGTATAGGTATCGTGTAATAGTTCAATGTGATTCACACTTGACTCTCCCTGGCAGCAGTTTTCCTGTCTACTTTTGTTGATGTCATCCAGATTGATTTCTATTTCTTACCATCTCAGTGATGTTGCAGTGAACATCTCCACACATTTACCTCCTACTCGTTTGCAGCAATTTCTCTGGAATACATATGTAGAAGCAAATAATAGGTAATACCCATATTCTTCATTGACTTAACAGTTGGCTCCAGAATGGCTGCACCAGTCTACCTGCCATTCACTGGTGCAGGACCATTCATAATCCTCGTATCTCCGACAATATCGGTATCATGAAGCTTTCTAACTTCTGCCAATGTAGAAAGCATAAACTAATGTCTCCAAATTTTTTTGAATCTTAATTCCAATGTAGTTAACCTGCAGTGTTACATTTGTTTCAGACATGCAATATATTCAACCATTCCATGTATTACTCAGTGATCATCAAGATAAACCTACTTTTAATCCTCATCACCTATCTGACCCACCAGCCCACCCACTTCCTCTCTAGTAACCATCTATTTGTTCCATATAGTTAGGAGTATGGTTTTCGGTTTGTCTCTCTCTCTCTTCTTTTCCTTTGTTCATTTGTTTGGTTTCTTAAATTTTACATATGAGTGAAATCACATAGTATTTGTACTTCTCTGACTGTCTTATTTTGCTTAGCATTATACTCTCAGCTCCATCCATGCATTCCAAATGCAAGGTTTCATTCTTTTTTATGGCTACATACTATTCTACTGTATATACCATATATATATACCACATCTTCTTTATTCATTCATCAAGTGAATGAATTTGGGCTTCTTCCATGTCTTGTCTATTGTAAATAATGCTGTAATAAGTATAAGGGTGCATATATCCCTTTGAATTAATGTCTTTGTATTTTGGGGTAAATACTTAGTAGTAAAATTACTAGGTTATAGCGTAGTTCTATTTTTAATTTTTTGAGGAACCTCCATACCATCTTCACGGTGGCTGCATCAATTTGCATTCCCACTAACAGTACACAAGTGTTCCTTTTTCTCCACATCTTCACCAGCACCTGTTGTTTCTTGTGTTTTTTTGATTTAGCCATTCTGACAGGTGTGAAGTGATATCATTGTGGTTTTGATTTGCATTTCCCTGATGATGAGTGATGAGAATCTTAACATGTGTCTGGTGGCCATCTGCATATTTTCTTCAGAGAAATGTCTGTTCATGTCTTCTGCCTATTTTTAATTGAATTATTTGATGTTGAGTTGTATAAGTTCTTTATAGATGTAGGGTACTAGCCCTTTATCTAGTATGTCATTTACAAATATTTTCTCCCATTCCATAGGTTGCCTTTTAGTTCTTTTGACTGTTTCCTTTACTGTGCAGAAGAGTTTTTACCGTGATAAAGCCCCAATCATTCATTTTTGCTTTTGTTTCCTTTGCCTTTGGAGACATGTCTAGCAAAAAGCTTATTGGACTGTGGTCAAAGAGGTTACTGCCTATGTTCTCCTCTAGGATTTTGATGAATTCCTGACTCACGTTTATATCTCTCATCCATTTTGAGTTTATCTTTGTGTGTGGTGTAGGAAAATGGTCCAGTTTCATTTCTCTGTGCATAGCTGTCCAATTTTCCCAACACCATTTGTTGAAGAGACCATCCTTTTTCCATTGGCTATTCTTTCCCACTTTGTCAAGGATTAGTTGACCATAGAGTTGAGGGCCCATTTCTTGGTTCTCTATTCTGTACCTTTCATCTATGTGTCTGTAGATGTAGTGGTTAGAGGCTAAAATTCCTCTACTGTGTTTGCTTTTGTCTCCTCTCTTTGTCTTTGGGTTTTCTTAGAGACTCCTTTTTTTTTTTTTTTTTAAGATTTTATTTATTTGACAGATCACAAGTAGGCAGAGGCAAGCAGAGAGAAAGGAGGAAGCAGGCTCCCTGTGGAGCAGAGAGCCCGATGCGGGGCTCAATCCCAGGACTCTGGGATCATGACCTGAGCCGAAGGCAGCCGCTTAACCAACTGAGCCAGCCAGGTGCCCCGAGACTGCAGTTGTTTCAGGAGTCCTATTTTTATTATGTACTTTTTTATGTGGTAGCATGGTTTGGTGGGAAGGAGAAGCATTTTATAACTGTATAATGTTTTGGTCTTTTAATGAACCTGTGCTCCTGAGCTGTGACCTTCACAAATGCTTCTCAACTTCCTTCCCCCTACTGTCCTTAAGACCTTAAGTAAGACAGGAAATCTAGAAGATAGAATTTGTATTTTCCTTCCTCCCACATTGGTTAGGCTCTGGTAAAAACCCATGTTGTTTAGGCTCAGTCATAATAGTTTTCCTTGAAGACATGTCTTTGTCAGGAGAACAGAAGTCTCTCCATGTGTTTCAAAACATCAACTGCCCATCAACTGCCAGAAGCACGAGGGAGGTTTTCTCCTATCTCTACTATGAGAACCTTCTGGGATTTCTGGAAGCAAATTTAAGGATGGGTTTCCAGGTATTCTCACTCTCAAGTTTTCTCATGCTCACATTCCAGTATACCAGCTGCTGATTGCACAGAAGCTTCTGCTCCCAGGAGGCTCCCAGTGAGTGTGTATATCTATCTGGATATCTCCCCAGTGGGGGGATTCTGGTTTACCATGAGACCTCAATTCTCTGACCAATCTAAGAAAATTTGTTGACTTTGTTTGTTCAGCTCTCTTTCTTATTCTGAGGACAGGAGTTATGCCTTCTAACACCTTTATATATTGGACTAGAAACCAGAAGTTGCTTGTCACTTGATATCATAAAAATATCTTTTCTTATTTACTCATATTTCAATTATCCATAGTTACCCTTCATGAAACAGAAATTCTTGATTTGTCTATTGAAACATCACTATGATCTTTGCCTTTGAGTTTCTCATTTTAAAATTTTGTTCAAGAAAACTTTTTCTCTCTAGTTGAAAAGATATTCTTCTATACTTTTTTCTACCAACTTGTAAGTTTTACCTTTAACACTAGGGTCTTTAATTCATCTGGAAACCACCTTTTCATATGGTGTTAAGGAATGATTAAGTTTTATTTTTCTCCATATAATTAACCACTTTTCCCAATAGAATTTATGAAGCAACTCATTCTTTTCCATTTGATTTATGCTATATTAAGTTCCCGCTTATACAACCTCCCTTCTCTAGGTCTTTATTCAATTCCATTGGTCTACTTGTCTGTTCTTGTGCCAGTACTGCAGGGTTTTAATACTATGTCAATATCTAGTAGGACAAATCCTTCTTCTTTCTTCTTCTTCTTTTTTCTTAAGATAAATACATTATTCAAAAAATGTACCCTTGAATTTCTCCTGCGTTTATCTTCCTTGTTTCTCCCATCTTTAATAAAAAAGGAACACAAAGACTCTCTTAAGACAGTGTTTCAAATAACCAAACAAGCCCTTTCCTTTGTACTTAAGAAAACAGCTATTAGTTCAGGGTTGTTAGGACCTGTACAGAATTATGAGCCTGTCACTCCCTCTCTTCTGGCCCCTCTCATAGCCAGGGATGTACACTGTTGACAGAGCTGACTGAGGTAGCTGGTAGTAAGGAGAAGACCTTCTGTTGGGGGCCACTTCTTAGATTCATAGGCACCATTCTCTACAAAAAGCTAGCCAGCCTAAAAAGACTCTACTCGGAGCCATCAAATGTAACTAGTTTATTTTCTAGATGGAGGTACTGAGGGCCAATGGGGGGAGGCTGTTCACCATGACTTAGCAGCTTCATCTTCACAGACCAAGGACCAGACCTTCTTCTTGATTCTTAGGTTATTATTTCAACCATTTGTTACACCACATGGCTTCCTTCAGCCAACAGGGCAGATAGAGTTTCAATGTGGTGAATTCTGAGGAAGATCCAAAAATATGTATGCTGTTCATTTTATATATGTCTGATGGATGGATGGGAATGCAACACGTTCCTTGGTGAGTCATCAAACATAAATCAGGATCTTCCGTCACAAGCTGGAATTTCTTTTTTTGTTTACATCTTGGGTTTCAGTAATTAAGTAAAATTAAGGTGGATTTTTCAAGGTCTACTGCAAATATTTTGAGGATAGCAAAACTTTGACAGCAGGAAAGGGACTGAATTAGAAGCTGCAGTGACCTAATTGCCCTGCCATTGACAAATGACTAATTGATTCTGTATACGCAGCTGCTAGAACCAAAGCATGGAGACAAGGCTGGCCCATATTGTTCATATAAACCATGTATCATTAAAAGTTAATGTCTGATTTCCTTTAAACTGAGACGGTACTCTTGGATGACGGATATTTATCAACTGGTAGTTGCAACAGAAAATAGCAATCATATTGCTCTCTATTAAGAAAGAAAAATAGTTTACCAAGAACTAACTGCACATCAAGATAATGTATATTTATGATAAGTAATATTAGATTATTTTAATGTCTTATGATTCCTCTACCCTAAGAAAAGAGCCATCTATGTTTTTCAGTTTTTCCTTGTTATAGGATTACAAATTTCAGACAGTATCAAACAGTATTGTTAGCAAGTATTTTATGATTTAATTTTAGATGTGTGTGTGTGTGTGTGTGTGTGTTTGAATGCTGCTTACAGTTTCCTAAGATAATTGTTTTGCAACTGTATTGGAACTAACCAGTACCACAGGCTGGACTGCAGAGCTGACTTTGGCTAAACAAAGAAGTCGGCCTCGGGCAACCTTTCCTTTTACCCAGACAGCTTTTCAAGTAAGTAGACACAAAATCATTCCTTTTACTCAGACAGCTTTTCAGGTAAGTAGACACAAAATCAGTGCATTTCACTTTGTCAGTTCAGAGGAAGTAAAACTAAGCAGGGTAACTATTATAGGACTTATAAGGCAATGTATATTGTGGTCCCATAAAGAATAGTTTGATGATTTTTCTTCAGTCTAAAGCTGTTCCATGAGAAAAGTCTTCAAATTTAAATGCTGATATTAAGGATGTAGCAAACTCTCTGTACTGAGATCTTCATTACAGCATTCTTTTAATTCCGATGAATCATTACAAATATCCAGCCATACAAAACATATTATTATTCATTAATATATTTTAAGCAGCACATAAAATGTTGTTCCTAAATACAAATAACGACATAAGGAAATATTTATGTTGAACAAGTAAAGACATTTGAATACAAAACTCCCCCACTAAAAAAAGATTCTATTAAGAGCAGATTCAACATATAACAAATTTTTGTTCTGAAAGAGGTGGCCAGTGTGTTTGTTTTGTGTGTATGTGTACATAAAGATAATCCTTAGAAGAAAATACTTCATTTTACATCATCTTGATTGTGAATTTCTGAACTATTTCAAATTATTTCTCTATAGATTTCTGAAATTCAAGTTTAATTACAATTGATATGTATTACTTTTACAACCAAGAAAAAAATGGGAATTTTTGCATTTGCTTGTTTATTCTTTGGGGTTTTTTTTATTAGCATATAATGTATTATTTGTTTCAGGGGGTGCTGGTCTGTGATTCATCAGTCTTACACAATTCACAGTACTCACTATAGCACACACCCTCCCCAATGTACATCACCCAGCCACTCCATCCCTCCCACTCCTACAGCAATCCTGTTTGTTTCCTGAGATTAAGAGTCTCTTATGGTTTGTCTCCCTTTCTGTTTTTGTCTTGTTTTATTTTTCCCTTCCTTCCCCTATGATCCTCTGTCTTTTTTATCAAATTCTTCATATCAGTGAGATCATATGATCTTTCTCTGATTGACTTATTTCACTTAGCATAATACCCTCTACTTTCATCCATGTTGTTGGCAAAATTTCTGGGTTTTTGATGGCTGCATAGTATTCCATTGTGTGTATATATACCACATCTTCTTTATCCATTCATCTGTTGATGGACATCTAGGCTCTTTATAGTTTGGCCATTGTGGACATTGCTACTATAAATATTTGGGTGCACATGCCCCTTCAGATCGCTACATTTGTATCTTTGGGGTAAATACCCAGTAGTGCGATTGCTGGGTCATAGGGTAGCTCCCTTATCAACTTTTTGATGTACCTCCATACTGTTTTCCAGAGTGGCTACACCAACTTGCATTCCCACCAACAGTATAGGAGGGTTCTCCTTTCTCTGTATCCTTGCCAACACCTGTCATTAGCTGACTGGTTAATTTTAGCCATTCTGACTGGTGTGAGGTGGTATCTCATTGTGGTTTTGATTTGTATTTCCCTGATGCTGAGTGATATTGAGCACTTTTTCATGTGTCTGTTGGCCATTTGGATGTAAAAAGAGAATTATTTAAAATAACTTTTTCAGCTTTTTCTGCTAAAGGTGAGTAGGACAGGTTAGGTCCTGTAGATTGGTTTCTTTATAAGCAGTGTCCAATTTCACTAGGGACCTTACAATAGAGACAAATTCCACCAAATGTGGTTGCTGTTCAGTATAATGATTGCAATTGACAAACTAAAGGAGTAAATTTAATTTATATAACAAGGTCCAGGACAAAAGTACAAATGGAATAGAACATGACATATGTCTAAGTATTTTAAAGTGATAAATCAAGCCATTAACTATCATATGTTCTATTCTCCTATTTTGACAGCTATACCTCCATAGTTATCTGAAGACCAGGATAGAATTTAGAATTTGAGAATTCCTTAGGGTTCTGAGACTGCTTGGGAACTGGCAGCATAGGAAGGAATGGCCATGGTCTGTAGCCTGTCCCTGACTCACTGCAGCTGCTTGTCCCAAAAGCTTATAAAAAGGCCTTGCTGCACCATGGGGACAATAAGCCTACAGTTATAAGTCTGGGCTTGCCCCTATACCTGGCACCTTTGGCAATCACTAGCCCTAAGAGTGCACAACTAATGGGGGGAAGGACCTGTGATAGACCTGCCCATGCCCTGAATTGATATACTGGGCACTTATAGCCCTAGCTTCTCAAGCATAGTCTAGAAGGTAAGCATGCCTTCTTAGTCCTGTCTGTCCCTCATCCCAATGGAGATAAATGCCGTTGGAGAACTACTCACATTAGTCATAACAGAAATTCCATCCATCTTTAACTATCCAAATTGATGACTAGATAATGTGTCAAACATTATTCTTGGACATACATCATAGTGCTCACAGACCCTCCTCATATACTATAAGGTTTTGTTGCCTGCCTTCATTTATAATAACTACTCTGCCTTTTACCCCATCCTCCTTCCCCACACCAAATGTGGCTTGATGAGGTAAAACCATTCTCCCTAGCACATTCTCCAAAAGTGATATCATTAAAACAAACAAATTTTTCTTTCCATGACTTAACAAATTTATTTCTTGTCTCCTAAAGCAAAATATTAGATACAATCCAGTTCCTGGATTTGATGAAGTACCTAATCAGCAATCATGGACACAGATACTGTTTCTTTCACCCACTGTTTTGACCCTATATTCCCTCAAGGTTATAAGCCAGCTGAAGGCTGGCTTATACACAGACATGCTTGCACCAGAATCAGCAGAAGAAATTTCTTCCCATTTACCTCTTTATATTTTTAAGAATATGGAATTTTTTGTTTTCTCTATTAGTCACTTTAAAAATTTTATATGTGGAACACCTTGATGTCTCAGTCAGTTAAGCAGCTGCCTTCAGCTCAGGTCATGATTCCAGAGTTCCAGGATCGAGCCCCACATCAGGCTTCCTGCTTGTCAGGGAATCTGATTCTCCCTCTGACCCTCCCCTATCTTGTGCTCTTTCTCTTGCTCTCTCTATCAAATAAATGAATGAAATCTTAAAAAAATTTTTGAAATAAATAAATATTTTATATGCAATAAAAATCACTATTTGTTGTATATAATTGTATTAGTTTACACAAGTGTTAGTCATGTGATCACCATCAAACTTGAGATACACATAGTTCTATTATTCCCAAAATTTCCCTCATGCTGCCCTTTTATAATTGCCCTCCAGGCAAACTCCTTGCAATCCACCAACCTATTTTCTGTTTCTATAACCTTACATTTTCTAAAATGCCATATAAATGGAGTTGTAATCTGTACCTTTTTAAGTCCGGCTTCTTTAACTTCGTATAAATCATTTGAGATTCATCCATCTATTATGTGTAGCAGTGATTCATTCCTTTTTTTCTTTTCTTCCTTTCTTTCTCTTTTTCTTTTCTTTATTTTTTTTTGTTGTTAAATAGTATTCTGTTGTAAGGATATAACACTTTGGTTATTCAATCAACTATTTCATTTAATTCTATGATTTATTTTGAGTTCATTCTTAAATAAGGTTAAAGTTCTTTTTTTTTCCCATTTAATTGTTTCTGTACTTTGGTCAGCAGTCAGCTGATTCTGTTTCTTTGATCTATGTATCTACCTTTTTGTCAGTACCACCCTGTAATGATTATTATAGGTTTATAGTGATTCCTGAAATCAGGTAAGGTGCATCCTCAAACTCTGTTCTTTTTAAAAATCATTTTGGTTATTTTAGCTCCTTTACTTTATCAAATAAACTTTGGAATAGGCTTGTCAATAGCTACAAAAACATCCAACTACGATTTTGATTGAAATAAAGTGGATTCCAGGTCAGTTTGAGGAAAACTGACATAAAAGTACTGATTCTTCCAATCCATAACCATGGCATATCCCTCCACTTATTGAGGTCTTTTTTAATTTCCTTAATCAAAGAATCGTGTACAGAGCATAAAGCTTCTGTACATCTTTTGTTATATTTAAAACTGAGTATTTAAACATTTGTGTTTTTATTTGAAATGGTGCCTTTTAAAATTTTCAATTCTGTTTTTGTTGTTGCTTGTGGTAGCAGTGCTCCTGTGGAGAAGGAGGGCAGAGGTGTGGAGTTAATGGCATGATCTGAGGATCCCCTGATTTGCACTGGAAGAGATGTTTCTCCTCCCTTGGAGTGCATTTGGGAGAGCTGGCACTGCCTCTCAGGAGACAAAAGAGCTGGTGGGCACCATTGCACTCCCCTGCCCCTTAGAATAGGAGCTGAGACACCTACTGAGAGAGAGAGAGGCAAAACTGGACACTGGCTCTTTGCTAGGTATTACTCTAAATTCCATGTTCCTGTAAGTTGGTATAATGGCCGTTCTGGAACAAACCTGCACCTCCTCAGCATGGCAAGACATTCCCCAGAGAACTAGTGTGGTTCCTAAAATTCTGAAACTCAGCCAGCCTGCCTGGAATAAAAAGCAGGTGAATTGCACTGCCAGGTGGGCAGATGGCCTGGACACAATAGGGTGAACACAAGGATCTGAGGTATAACTGGGACTCCTGGGAGGAGATTGTTCGCTGTTCTTTGAGGACTTCCCAGACACCAGTGGGCACGAATTCTCTTCTCTGGGGACTAAAGAGAGGGCTGGTGCCATTCCCCCTCACCACCACCACCCATCAGCATGGATTGACTTCAGTGAGCAGAAGAACACCCATAGTGGAGGCCTAACCTGCTTACACCAAACCCCATGCCCCCTTCACTCTGCAAGTGCTTCTTTACTAGGGCAAATATGCCTGAGAACCAGAGAAGGAGCTCCCTCCCCTCACAATATAAGCACAAATCCCATACATGCACCAAGTCTACTGACCATAGAGTTCTGCAAAGTTTCAGCTCCAGTGGAAATACATCTCATTACGTCTCTTTTAACAAACAGACCAGAGCATACCTAATTAAAACTTGCTACACCCTGGACAAGGTATAAATGCTCCCCACTGCAGACAAGGAGAAACTCTGTGGAGGACTGACTTGAGAGGAAAAGCAGCCAAGATACAGGCAGCAGAATGCAAATAGAATATACCAGAATGACTTCCTAAAGCACCATATCCTGTACTGTGTATGACTTCTTCATAAAGCCATTGCTCTCAGAAGCAGGAAATATAACAGGCTTTCCTAACACAGAGAAGAAGACAAGGACCTAGACAAAATGCCAAGATGGAGGAATTCATCCCCAGAGAAAGAACAAAATGGTCAAGGACAAGGATATGCTTGAGTCAGATATAATATGCCTGATACAGAATTTAAAACAACAATCATAAGGATACCAGCTGGGCTTAAGAAAAGCATAGAAGACATCAGGGAGTCCCTTACTACAGAGATAAAAGACCTAAAAACTAGTCAGGCTGAAATAAAAAATGCTTTAACTGAGACATGAAACTAACTGGATGTAATGACCACAAGGACAGAAGAATCAGAAGAATGAATAAGTGATAAAGGAGATAAAATTATGGAAAATAATTAAGCTGAAAAGAAGGAAAGAAAAAATACTGCACCACAAATGTAAACTTAGGGAAATCTGTGACTCCATAAAGTGTAATAACATTCATACCATAGGAGTCCCAGAAAAAGAGAAGAGAGTAAAGGAGCAGAGGTTTATTCAAGCAAATTATAGCTGAAAATTTCCCAAATCTGGAGAAGGGCACAGATATTCAAATCCAGGAGGCACAGGGTACCTCCATCAAAATCAACAAAATCAGGCCAAAACCAAGATATATTGTTGTAAAATTTGCAAGATACAGAGATAAATTAAAAATCCTAAAAGCAGCAGGGGAAAAGAATCTAAATTATATGGGAAGACAAATAAGGTTAGCAGTGGATCTATCCACAGGAACTTGGCAGGCCAGAGGAAAGAGGCATGATATATTTAACATGCTGCATGGAAAAATATGCAGCCAAGAATACTTTACCCAGCAAGCCTGTCATTCAGAATAGAAGGAGAGATAAAGAGTTTCCCAGAAAACAAAAACTAAAGGAATTCATGACCACTAAACCAACCCTGCAAGAAATATTAAAGGGGACTCTGATTGAGGGGAAAAAGACTAACAGTGACAAAGACTAGAAAGGAACAGAGAAGATCTCCAGAAACACGACTTTACAGGTAATACAATGGCACTAAATTCATATCTATCAATAATCACTCTGAATGTAAGTGGATTAAATGTTCCAATCAAAAGACATAGGGTGTCAGAAAGGATAAAAAAAAAAAGACCCATCTATATGCTGCCTACAAAAGATTCATTGCAGATCTAAAGACACCTGTAGAATAAAAGTGAGAAAATTGGGAAATATCGTAAATATATATGCCCCAACATGGGAGCATCCAAATATATAAATGAATTAATGACTAACAAAGAAATTCATTAATAATGATACAATAAGGTGCACCTGGGTGGCTCAGCAGGTTAAAGCCACTGCCTTCGGCTTGGGTCATGATCCCAGGGTCCTGGGATCGAGCCCCGCATCAGGCTCTCTGCTCTGCAGACAGCCTGCTTCCTCCTCTCTCTCTCTGCCTCTCTGCCTACTTGTGATCTCTGTCTATCAAATAAATAAATAAAATCTTTAAAAAAATAATGATACAATAATAGTAGGGGACTTTAACACCACACTTACACAAATGGACATATCATCTAAGTGGAAAATCAACAAGGAAACAATAGCTTTGAATGACACACTGGACTAGATGGGCTTAACAGCTATATTCAGAACATTTCATCGTAAAGCAGCAGAATACACATTCTTTTCAAGTACACATGAGAAATTCTCCAGAATAGATCACATACTGGGTCACAAATCAAGCCCCAACAAATCCAAAAAGACTGAGATGCATAATTTATGACCACAACATTATGAAACTTGAAGTCAATCACAAGAAAAAATTTGGAAAGACCACAAATAACCTGGTGACTAAAAAACATCCTCTAAAGAATTAATGGGTCAACCAAGAAATAAAAGAACAAATAAAAATACATGGAAACAAATGAAAATGAAAACGTGATGGTCCAAAGCCTTTGTGATGCAGCAAAAGTGGTCATAAAAGGGAAGTATACAGTAATACAGGCCTACCTTAATTTGTAAGAAAAAAAAAAAACTAACCTTACACCTAAAGGAGCTAGAAAAAGAACAAAAAATGGAACCTAAAGCCAGCAGAAGGAAGAAAATAATAAAGATTAGAGCTGAAATAAATGATACAGAAACAAACAAACAAACAAAGCAGCAGCACAGATCAATGAAACCAGAAGCTGGATCTTTGAAAACATTAATAATATTAATAAACTTCTATCCAGGCTTATCAAAAGGAAAAGAGAAAGGACCCAAATAAATAAAATCACAAATGAGAGAGGAGAGGTCACAACCAATATCACAGAAATACAAACAACTTTGAGAGAATATTGTGAAAAATTGTATACCAACAAATTGGGCAATCTGGAAAAAATTGACAAATTCCTAGAAATATATAAACTATCAAAACTGAAATAGGAAGAAATAAAGCATTTAAAGAAACTCATAACCAGAAAAGAAATTGAATCAATAAAAATCTCCCAACAAACAAAAGTCCAGGGCCAGATGCCTTCCTGTAGGAATTCTACCACATATAAAGAAGAATTTAAACCTGTTATTCTCAAACTCTTCCCAAAAAAATAGAAATGGAAAGAAAACTTCCAAGCTCATTCTACATGGCCGGCACTACCTTCATTCCAAAATCAGACAAAGAGTCCAATATAGGCCAATATTCCTTATAAACATGGATGCAAAAATTCTCAACAAGTTACTAACTAATTGAACCCAACAGTACATTAAAAGAGTTATTTACCACAATCAAGTGGGAGTAATTCCTGGGCTGCAGTGGTGGTTCAAAATTCACAAATCAATCAACCTCTTATACCACATTAGTAAAAGAAAGGACAAGGATCATATGAACATCTCAATAGATGCAGAAAAAAGCTTTTGACAAAGTACAGCATCCCTTCTTGATAAAAGCCCTCAACAAAGTAGGTATAGATGGAACATACCTTGACTTCATACAGGCAACATACAAAAGACCCACAACTAATATCATCCTCAATGGAGAAAAGCATAGCTTTTCCTCTTTGGTCAAGAGGGATGTCCATTCTCACCATCATTATTTAAAATAGAAGTGGAAGTCCTAGCCTCAACAATCAGACAATAAAAAGAAATAAAAGGCATTGAAATCATCATGGAAGAAGTCAAACTTTCACTATTTGAAGATAACATGACATTCCAAAAGACTCCACCAAAAAATTGCTAGAACTGATACACGAATTTGGTAAAGTTGCAGGACACAAAGTCAATGTACAGAAATCTGTTGCATTTCTGTACACCAATAATGAGCAGCAGAAAGAGAAAACAAACAATCTGCCCCATTTACAATACCATCAAAACCATAAGATACCTAGGAATAAACCTAACCAAAGAGGTAAAAGATCTGTACTCTAAAAACTATAAAACACTGGTGAAAAAATTTCAAGATGAGACAAAGAAATGAAAAGATATTCCATGCCCATGGATAGAAAAAACATTGTTAACATGTCTGTATTATGCAAAGCAACCTACACATTCAATGCAGTCCATATCAAAATATCACCAGCATTTTTCATAGACCAATCCTAAAATCTGTGTGGAATGACAAAAGACCCTAAATAACCAAAGCAATCTTGGAAAAGAAAAGCAAAGCTGGAGGCATCACAATCCTAGACTTCAAGTTATATTGCAAAGCTGTAGTGATCAGACAGTACAGTACTGGCACAAAAACAGAAACATCGATCAACAGAAAAGAATAGAAAACCCAGAAATGAACCTACAACTTTTCAGTTAATCTTCAACAAAGCAGGAAGGAATATCTAATGGGAAAAAGTCAGTCTCTTTAGTAAATCATGTTGGGAATCTGGAAGACAACATTCAAAAGAATTAAACTGGACCACTATGTTATGCCAAACACAAAAAATAAATTCAAAAATGGATTAAAGACCTAAATATGAGATCTGAAACCATCAAAATTCTGGGAAATACAGACAGCAACCTCTTTGGTTTGGCCATAGCAAGTTGTTACTGGACACATCTATGGTAGCAAGGGAAACAAAGAACTATGAACTATTGGGACTTCATCAAGATAAAAAAAGCCTTCTGCATAACAAAGGAAACAATCAACAGAACTAAAATGGGAGATGATATTTGCAAATGACATGTCTGATTAAGGGTTAGTTTCCAAAATCTATAATAAAGAATTTATCAAACTCAACATTCAGAAAACAAAAAATCCAGTCAAGAAATGGGCAGAAGACATGAAGAGACACTTTTCTAAAGAAGACATAGAGACACATGAAAAGATGCTCAATATTGTTTACAAAAGCCTAGATATGGAAGAGATGAATAGATGAATGGATTAAGAATGGATTAAGAACATGTGTATATAAACATGTGGTATATATAAACTATATATATATTCATATTATATATGACAAATATATGTATATCCATATATATACACACACACAATGGAATACCACTCATCCAATAAAAGAATGAAATCTGCCCATTTTTGACAACCTGGATGGACTTTAAGGACCTTATGCTAAGTAAAATAAGTCAGACAGACAAAAGATAAATAGCTATGATATACGATTTGAATTTTTTATTTTTTAATTTAACTATCATCTATCTATCTATTTTATTATGTTTTAAATTTTTATTCTAGTTAGTTAACACAGCATAATATTAGTTTCTGGAATAGAATTTAGTGATTCATCATTTACATGTAACAACTAGTCCCCTCCTTAATACTTATCAACCATTTAGCCCATTTCCCACCTGACACACCCACCTCCCTACTCCCTCCATCAACTCTCATTTTGTTCACTATAGTTAATTATGGTTATCTCTCTCTTTTTTTCATTCCTCTATGTTCATTTTTTAATTTCTTAAATTCCACATATGAGTGAAATCATATGGTATTAATAGTCATTAATGACTTATTTGGCTTAGCATAATACACTTTAGCTCCATCCATGTCATTGCAAATAGTAAGATTTCATTCCTTTTGATGGCTGAGTAATATTCCATTGTGTGTGTATGAATCATATATATGTGATATAGATAGATTATGTATTATAAATATTATATTACAGATATATAATTATTATGCTAAGTGAGAAAAGTGAGATAGAGAAAGGTGAAAAACATATGATTTCATTTATATGTGGAATCTAAATTTAAAATCAAAGCAAACAACCAAACAAACAGAAACAAACCCATAGATACAGAGAACAAATGGTGGTTGCCAGAGTGGAGTAGGAAGGATGGGAAAAACAGATGAAGGGGATTAGGAGGTATAAATTTCCAACTATAGAGTAAGTAACTTATAGAGATAAATGAAAAGCACATTGTACAGAATATTGTCAATAATACTGTAATCAAGTGTGGTGACAGATGGTAACTCTATTTGTGGTGAGCAGTGTGTAATGTACAGAATTGTAGAATCACTAAGTTTTACACCTGAAACTAATATAACACTGTATGTAAAGTAAGCTTCAACAAAAAAATGTAAAAATAATGTTTTAAAAAGTGATTTTTTAAAATAATTAAGATATGATTATATTATGTCATGTTTTTGTTATTCATTGTTATGGTTTCTTTTCTGAAAATGCATGCTGTGTGTTAAAGCAATGCATGCTGTGTGTTAAAGCAAATCATGCCCCAAAAGTTTTGAAAGTGGAAGAAATTGTAACCTGCTTTAAAAATTGCTAAAACTATCAAAGTCTCGAAGAGCCTGAGAAGCGGGGCACCTGGGTGGCTCAGTGGGTTAAGCCCTTGCCTTCCGCTCAGGTCATGATCTCAGGATCCTGGGATAGAGCCCCGCATTGGGCTCTCTGCTCATCGGGGAGCCTGCTTCCCTCTCTCTCTCTGCCTGCCTCTCTGCCTACTTGTGAACTCTCTCTCTCTGTCAAATAAATAAATAAAATTTAAAAAAAAAAAGAGCCTGAGAAGAGATAACCAGATGTAATGTGCAATCCTATAGGAGATTCTGGAAGAGAAAAAGCACATTGGATGAAATCTGAAGAAAGTACAGACTTTGTATAATAATAATAACATATCAGTATCGGTTTATCAATTATAAACATAATTTTATAAACAGTTTATTAATTATACATACTAAAGTAAAATACTAATATGGAAACTTGGTGCAAGGTATGTGGGAATCTGTACTATCCATGCATTATTTTGTTCAAAATTTATTTAAAATAACTTCTAAGTGAGGTTATACTCATATAACCACCCTCATAATTAATATATAGAATATTTTCATAGTACCTAAGAACTCCCTCATGCCCCTTCTTCAAACAGTCCTCTCCCTCCACTCCAGTCCTTGGAAGCCACTGATTTTATTTATGTTACTATAATTGTGCTTTTTCTAGATGTCCTATAAAAGTAATCAGACAGTATAAATTATAAGCCATGTAGCCTTTTGTGTATGGTTTCTTTTCAATTAGCAAAATGTTTTTGAACTTACTCTTGCTGGTGCATGTTCCCATTGTTCTTTCATTGTTGTTAGTGAGTATTTGATGGTTGTACCTCAACATGTTTATGCATTCAACACTTGATAAATATTTAGGTTGCTTCCACTTCAGGTCTATTATGAGTAAAGCTAAAATAAATATTCACATATAGGTTTTTGTACACCTGTGTTTTTATTTCATTTGGGTAAATACCTGGAATAGATAATGATGAGTAATGTATCAACTATATGTTTAACTTTATAAAAAACTGCCAAAGGTGTCTTCCAAACTACCTACCAATTTCAATTTCTAACAAAGAATGTATGGGACTTCCAGTTGCTACATTCTTACAAGCAATTAGTGTTGAAAATATTTTTCACTTTAGACAAGTGGGTGTGTAGTAGTTGTTGATTAACTTTGCATTTCTCCAATGACTAGTGACATTCAGGATATTTCTATGTGCTAATTTGACATCTATATACACACTTTTGTGAATTGTCTAAATTTTTGCCCATATTTAAATTAGGTTGTTTCTCTCTTATTATTGGATTGTAAGTATGCTTCATAATTCTCAGTAAGATTCCTTTACCAGATATGCATTTTAAAGTTTTTCTTCCAGGAGTGCCTGGGTGGCTCAGTGGGTTCAGCCTCTGCCTTCAGCTCAGGTCATGATCTCAGGGTCCTGGGATTGAGCCCCACATTGGGCTCTCTGATCAGCAGGGAGCCTGCTTCCTTCTCTCCCTCTGCCTGCCTCTCTGCCTACTTGTGATCTCTGTCTGTCAAATAAATAAATAAAATATTTTTAAAAATTGTTTTTTCTTCCAGTCTGTGTCTTCTCTTTTCATCTTACTAACAATGTACTTTGAAAAGCAAAACCTGAACTCTGCTAAAATCCAGTTTATCAGTATATTTCTTTCATGCTCATTCTCTAAAAATTTGCTTGACCAAAGATTCCAAAAGATTCCAAAGATTTTTTTATATGTTTGATTCTTGATGTTATAGAATTTAAGCATTCACATGTAAGTTTATGATACATTTTGGGTTATTTTTTAAAGTTTTTATTTAAATCCCAGTTAGTTAATATACAGTGAAATAATTTCAGGAATATAATATAGTGATTCAACATTTCCATACAACACCCAGAGCTCCTCATAACAAGTGTACTCCTGAATATCCATCACCTATTTATATCATCCCTCAAATTCACCTTTGCCCTGGTAACCATCAGTTTGTTCTCTATAATTAAGAGTCTGTTTCTTAGATTGCCTCTCTCTGTCATTTTTTATCATTGCTCATTCGTTTTATTTCTTAAATTCCACATATGAGGGAAATCACACAGTATTTGTCTTTCTCTTACTGGATTATTTAGCTTAGCATAAAACTCTCTAGCACAATCCATGCTGTTGAAAAATGGCAAAATTTCATCCTTCCCTATGGCTGAGTAATATTCCATTGTATATATGCCAGCTCTTCTTTATCCATTCATCAGTCAATGGACATTTGGGCTGTTTTCCATAATTTATCTACTGGAGTTAATGCTGCTATATACATGGTAGGGCATGTATCGCTTTGAAGAATTATTTTTGTATTCTTTGGGTAAATACCTAGTAGTACAATTGCTGATTAATAGGGAAATTCTATTTTTAGGTTTTTTTAAGAACTTCTATACTGTTTTCCAGAGTGGCTGCACCAGTTTGCATTCCACCAACAGTGTAAGAGGGTTACCCTTTCTCCACATCCTTGCCAACACCTGGTGTTTTTTGCATTTTTTATTTTAGTCATTCTGTCAGGTGTGAGGTGATATTTCACCATAGCTTTGATTTGCAACACCCTAATGATGAGTGATGTTGAGCATCTTTTCATGTGTTTATTGGCCATCTGTATGTCTTCTTGGGAAAATTGTCTATTCGTGTCTTCTGCCCATTTCTTAATTGGGTTATTTGTATTTGGGGTGTTGAATTTAATAAGTTCTTTACAGATTCTGGCTATTAACCCTTTATCAGATATGTGATTTGCAAATATGTTCTATTCCAAAGACTGCCGTTCAGTTTTGTTGATTATTTCCTTCTCTGTGTAGAAGCTCTCTATTTTGATGTAGTTCCAATAGTTAAACTTTTGTTTCTCTTGCCTCTGGAGACCTTCTAGAAAGAAGTTGCTATGGCTGATGTCAAAGTGCTTGCTGCCTGTGTTCTTTTCTAGGATTTTGATGGTTTCAGGTCTCACATTTAGGTCTTTAATCCATTTTGAATTTGTTTTTGTGTCTGGTATAAGACAGTGCTCCAGTCTCACTCTTCTGAATGTTTTTGTGCAGATTCCCACAAGATTTGCTGAAGGCACTGCCTTTTTCCCATTGGATATTCCTTCCTGCTTTGTTGGAGATTAATTGAACATATAATTGTGAGTTCATTTCTGGATTTTCTATTCTTTTCTATTGATCTATGTGTCTCTTTTTGTGTCAGAACTGTATTGTCTTTTAGAATTTTTTTAAAATTTAAATTCAATTTAAATAACATATAGTGTATTATTAATTTCAGGGGTAATTTCATGATTCACCAGTTGCATATAACATCCAGTGCTCATTACATCAAGTGCCCTCCTTAATGTCCATCACCTAGTTACCACGTGCCCCTAACCACTTCCCCTCCAGCAACCCTTTGTTTCTTATAGTTAAGAGTCTCTTAAGGTTTGTCTACCTCTCTGTTTTCATTTTATTTTTCCTTCTTTTCCCTTATGTTCATCTGTTTTGTTTCTTAAATTCCACACATATGAGTGAAATCATATGATAATTGTCTTTCTCTGACTGACTTATTTCACTTAGCATAATACCCTCTAATTCCATTCACTGTGTTGCAAATGCAAAATTTCATTCTTTTGATGGTCGAGTAATATTCCATTGTATATACCCCACATCTTTTTTATCCATTCATCTGTAAATGGATGTCAGGTGTCTTTTCATATTTTGACTATTGTGGGCACTGCTGCTATAAACATTGGAGTACATGTGCCCCTTCAAATTACTATGCTTGTATACTTTGGATATAGAGTAAGTCTATTTTTAACGTTTTGAGGAACATCTATACTGTTTTTCAGAGTGGCTGCACCAGCTTGTATTGCCATCAACAGTGTAAGGGGTTCTCTTTTCTTTATATCTTCACCAACATTTGTTGTGTCCTGTCTTACTAATTTTAGCCATCCTGACTTGTGTGAGGTGCTATCTCATTGTGGTTTTGATTTATATTTCCCTGAGGCCAAGTGATGTGGAGCATTTTTTCATGTGTCTGTTTGCCATTTGTATGTCTTCTCTGGAGAAATGGCTGTTCATTTCTTATGCCCATTTCTTGACTAGACTATTCTTTACTGATTTTTGGGTACTAGCCCTTTATTTGATAAGACATTTGCAAATATCTTCTCCCATTCTACAGGTTGCCTTTTTGTTTTATTGGCTGTTTCTTTTGCTGTCTAAAAGCTTTTTATCTTGATGAGGTCCCAATAGTTCATTTTGCTTTTGTTTCCCTTGCCTCTGGAGACATGTCTAGCAAGAAGTTTTTGAAGTAGGTTGTTAAAGTTTCCTACTATTGTATTATTATTGGTGAGTTTCTTTATGCTTGTTGCTAATTGATTTAGGTACTTGGAGGCTCCCATATTGTGTGCATATATATTTACAATTGTTATATCTTCTTGTTGGATTGTCCCCTTTATTGTGATACAATGCCTTTCTTACTCTCTTGTTACAGAGTTTGGTTTAAAATCTAGTTTGTCTAAGTATTGCTGTTCCTGCTTTCTTTTGACATCCCCTTGCATGTAGGTATTTCTCCATCCCCTCACAAGACCCACATATACATGGATCTTGTGTTTTTATTGATCCTGACACTCTATGTCTTTTGATTGGAGCATTTAGTCCATTTACATTCAGCGTAATTATTAACAGATATGTGTTTATTATCATTTTATCATGTTTTGTCATTGTCGTTGTTTCTGGAGATTTTCTCTCATTGTTTCTTGTCTTGGTCACTTTTGGCTCTCTTTTCCACTCAAAGAGTCCCATTTAATATTTCTTACAGCATTGATTTAGTGGTCACAAACTCCTTTAGTTTTTGTTTGTCTGGGAAACTCTTTATCTCTCATTCTATTCTGAATGATAGCTTTGCTAGATAGATTACTCTTGGCTGCAGATTTTTCCCATTCAGCCTCTTTGAATATATCATGCCATTCTCCTCTGGCTTGCCAAGTTTCTGTTGAGAAATCTGCAGCCAATCTGATGGGTCTTCCTTGTAAATTAAGGACTTTTTTTGTCTTGCTGCTTTTGATTTTTTTATTAGTACATTTTGCAAATTTAATTACAATATGTCTTGATATGGGCCTTCTTTTGTTGATTTTGATATGAGTTCTCTGTGTTTCCTAGAGCTGGATGTCTCTTTCCAGATTAGCAAAGTTTTCAGCTATTATATCTTCAAATACATTTTCTGCCCCCTTTTCTCTCTCTCCTTCTGCAACTCTTATGATACGAATGTTGTTACACTTTATTGAGTAACTGAGTTCTCTAAGTCTTCTTATTTTGCATAATCCTTTTTCTCTTTTGTTCAGCTTCATTACTTTGCATTACTTTGCCTTCCAAGTCACTAATTCATTCCTCTGCTTCTTCTAGCCTGTCATTCATTGCATCAAACTTGTTTTTAATCTCCTTTATTGCACTCTTCATCTCTGATTATTTCTTTTTTAGCTCTTTTATCTCTGTGGTAAGGTCCTCACTAATGTCTTCTATTCCTCTCTGAAGCCCCATGGGTATCCTTATGATTATTGCTTTAAATTCTCCATCAGACATGTTACTTATACCTGTTTCACTTAGATCTCTGGCTATGGTCTTATTTGTTCATTCATTTGAAATAAATTCCTATATCTTGGCATTTTTGTCCAAGTCTGCCTCTTCTCTGTGTTACAAAAGCCAATTATGTCTCCTATTCCTGAAAGTAATGACATTACAAGAAGTCATGTGGTGCCCAGGGCCTGGTGTTTCAGGGAGTATCCCTGGTGTGTGCTGCATGCAGTCTGCAGTTGTGTTTTGGCTGCTCTATCCTTCAGGCTAGTCATTGCAGAGGCTCTCCTTGCCGGCTGTGGGCAGTGTTTGGTCTCTGGCCTGAATGTGGTGACTTTTAACTAGGTGTGCTAGGGGTCTGCCATGTTGGTATGGAGGCAAGCTTGACTAAGAGGAGCAGCTCCACTAGAGTGCAGGGACTTAGGGCTTTGTGTAAGCAAGTTAGGCAACCAGCATGTACAGCTCTACAGGTGGCTCTGTCTTTTTTTTTTAATATTTTATTTTTAAAGATTCTCTATGTCCAATATAGGTCTTGAATTCACAACCTCAAGATCAAGTTACATCCTTCCTTTGATGACTGAGCCAGCAACGTCCCCCAGGTTTCTGTGTTTATGTTGAGGGGCTAGAGAGGGAAATGGCATTATCTGGCTCCTTTGTTCCCAGACACATGTCTCAGAATGCTGCCTCTCAAAGAAGCACTCAGAGAAGAATGAATAATTTCCCCCTTGTGTGCCCCAGGCATTTTTCAGATCACTATTTTCATGCCATCTGCCCTCAGGTTGTGTGCTTGCCTTCTTTCCAGGAGCAGGGCAGTGCCCTCAGGGCTGTATCCTAGCCAGCATGCTGATCTTTAAAACACCATGTTGTAAGCCTCATGGGTTGCAAGAATTCAGGAATTTCAGCCCCTCTTGTTTTCTAAACCACTGACATTGGGGACACATTCTCCTTGTGCATTCCCCTGTCTCAACTCACCCTTCTCTATTGCCATGGCTCCCTCCCCTCTATAACATTCATGATCCCTTTCTCCCCTAAACTATATCTCTGCACTGCTACCTTCTTTGAAGTGATCTCTTCTCTTCCTTTAGTTGTGGAGTTTGTTCTGTCAATTTCTTCAGATCAATTTCTGCGTTATTTAGGATGATTTGATAGTTATCTAGTAGTGTTCATGGGACAAGATGAGGCTAGGGTCCTCATATTCCATTGCCATCTTTTTGTCTCTCAATACTATTTATTTTTATGTTTACTATTCTAAACACAATGTTAATCATCTCAAAAAATGTGAAGCACATTAAATGCGAATAAAAACAATTCATTCTTAATAGAAAAAAGAACAGAATCAGAACCACAAATGACCCAGATGTTGTAAGTTACAGGTGGAACTTTCAAAAACCTTTGACATATGTGCTAAAGAATCTAAGAGGAATGATAAACAACAAAAAGAAAATAGGAAGAATTTTAACAGGTAAATAAATATTCAAATGTAAAAGTTGGAAATAAAAAATGCATGCGCACACACACACATACACACACACACACCCAAAGAATCCCATTAATGGGCTCACCAGAAGATAAGATGCAGCTGTTGTAAGAATCAGTGAACAGACTAAGTCAATAGGAATTATCCAAACTGAAACACAAAAGGAAAAATGAGTGTAAAAATAGAACAGATTATCCAAGGGCTATGGGACAATACCAAACTATCTAATATATAATAAATTTATGTCTTCAAAGGAAAAGAAAGAGAAAACATGACAAAAGAGATATTTTAGGAAATAAAGGCCAAGAATTTTCTCAAATTAAAGAATAAAATGTGCAAATCTTGAAAACATCAGAGAAAAAGGGCATATTACATATAGAAAATCAAATACAGGGATGACAACAGACATTTCCTAAAATACACAACCCAGAAGAGAATGGACTGACAACACTTTTGGAAGGGTGTTTTATTTTTTAAAGCATGCACAATTTCCTACAAATGATGTGCTACCTTTTAAAGTCAATTTTTTAATTAACATATAATGTATTATTAGCCCCAGGGATATAGGTCTGTGAATTGCCAGGTTTACACACTTCACAGCACTTACCATAGCACATACCTTCCCCAATGTCCATAACTCAACAACCCTCTCCCTACCCCATACCCCCAGCAACCCTCAGTTTGTTTTCAAAGAGTTAATTTTTAAAGAAACACTAGATTCAGTATAAAATTGGGAGGAAGGTTTAGCGATTTCTCATATACCCCCTGCTCCCACATAGGCATAGTCTCCCCCATCATTGACATCACTCACCAGAATGGTACATTTTAAAAAATTTATTTATTTATTTATTACCAAGGATGGACCTATACTTACACATTATAGTCACCTAAAGTCCATGGTTTACTTAAAGGTTTACTTTGGTGGTGTACATTCAACATGTTTAGACAAATGTATTATAACATATATCCATCACTATAATATCATACAGAGAACTTTTATTGCCTAAAAATCTTCTGTGCTCCACCTAGTCATCTCTCCCCTTACTCTAGGATTAAAATATTTGAAGTAATATTCTTTTAATCTATCAAACCAGAATTCTACATACAGTGAAAATATATTTCAAAAATTACTAAAAAAAAAAGAATGCCAAATAGGTTAGTCAGAAAAACAACATACACTACAGATATGTTAACAAAATTTATTTGGGCCAAGTAAGGATATCAAATCAAAACATGAAAGTAAAGAAATAAATGAAAAGTGCTATAAGCATAAAGTATATTTTTCCTTATTCTAAATAACTATAAGAGATAATTGACTGTCTTAAGTAATAATAATAACAATAGAAGGAGGAGGGGTAATGCATTTGTGGGGTTTAGTACAGATGTAGAATAAAATGTGTGATGTAGAATAAAATGTGTGACAAATATAATACAAATAATGTAAGAGAGAAAATAAGTTATGTATGTGAGAGTTTTACTCTATATGTGAAGTTGGACAATGTAATGTTAAAATGGACCATGATAAATTAAAGATGTACTTTTAAACTTTAAGGTTGGTGAGTGAAGATAGCAGGACAGAAAAAATGGTTCTTTGTCCTATAGGAGCATCAGTTTTGATGACTACACATGCATAAGAGTACTCTTTTTGGAGTCTAGGAATCCAGTGGAAAAACCCCAACACACCATTAGAGACAAAAAAAAATCTGAGAATAAAAACATTGAAGAGGAAAAGAGACAATTTCACTTTATAAATGTAACCCCTCTCTAAATGTGGTATAGTTCAGTGCTAAGGGAAAACTTCTTGTCCTGCAACGTCTTCTAGAGAGAAAAATGAGAGCATACTGGATGAGCCAAGAGCTCCCCTAGTCATGTGGGTTGCTGTCCAAGATACTTGCTGGTTTACTGTCTCACCCACATTACTGAGATGATCACCACAGATAAGAGGTTGGGAGAGGCTGAGAGAAAGGAAGAGAGCCCTAGATCCTATTAACCACTCTGTAGAGTCCACTGGGAAGCCCACTTATGAGTCACTTAAGATACCTGATCTGGAGTACCCCCCTAATTGATCCAATGGCACCCTAAACACTCCATGTGTCTTACTAACCTCCCTTCCCAGCCTTCCTTGCTGAGTGCACTTGGGTAGTGAATAACTGCAACTCTGCAAGATTAGAAGCAAGCATGCACATTTGAGCACTTCAAGGCACCACCCTCAGGAAAACAAATGGGACTGACTGGCCTGACTTTGCAGAATCAAGAGAAAGTATACAATCTTAAGAATTCTCCAAAAAGAACAGGACATATGGACAGGGTGCATCCATAGAAAAGATCTAAGAAACTCTTGGAATACCTAGCCAGGTTTACTAGTGAAGGTGTTTCTCTCTTAAGTTATCAGTAAAAACTGGAAGAAGTAACTTCCTCTTCAAATATGAAGACATCCAGACAAGATTTCAAGGAAGAAGAAAAATCAAAGAACATAATAATATTCCAATAACCAACCTGAAAGAAATGAATATCCATGAATGTTGACAAATAATTCAAAATAACTTTTTAAGGGAGCTCAGTGAACTGAAAAAGAGCAAAACAAAATCAGAAGAATGATACATAAGGAATGGTATAAGTATAAAGTGTTGTATGTAATCCTCATGGTAATCACAAAGCAAAATCTGCAGTCGATAAACAAAAGTTAAAAAGAAAAAAACAAAAGCATACCACTACAGAAAGTTATCATATCAAAAATGAAGACAGAAGACAAAAGAAAGAGTGAAAGAAAGAAAAAGAGATAATACAGTCATAAAACAAAGTACAAAATGGCTAGAGTAAGTCCAATAATTACTTTAAATGTAAATGATTAAATTCTCCGATCAAAATGTGATAACAGCTATTTTGAGTTGCTGCTTGGGTATTTTACAGCTGACAATCCTACTCACACCCAGAGGCTGAGCATTTATTTTTTTCTATTTAAGCTTTATTTAAACATAAAATGTAACCCCACCACCCTCTCCAAACCCCTCTCCCCCCCACCCCCCTCAGTTTGTTTTATGACATTAAGAGTCTCATTTGGTTTGTCTCCCTCCCGATCCCATCTTGTTTCATTTTTACTTTTCCTACCACCTTAACTCCCACCCCCATTGCATCTCCACTTCCTTATATCAGGGAGATCATGTGATAGTTGTCTTTCTCCAGTTGACTTATTTCGCTAAGCATAATACACTCTAGTTCCATCCATGTCGTCGCAAATGGTAAGATTTCATTTCTTTTGATGGCTGCACAGTATTCCATTGTATATATATACCACCTCTTCTTTAGCCATTCATCTGTTGATGGACATCTAGGTTCCTTCCATAACTTGGCTATTGTGGACATTGCTGCTATAAACATTCGGGTACACGAGCCCCTTTGGATCACTATGTTTGTATCTTTAGGGTAAATACCCAGTAGTGCAATTGCTGGGTCATAAGGTAGCTCTATTTTCAACTTTTTGAGGAACCTCCATGCTGTTTTCCAGAGTGGTTGCACCAGCTTGCATTCCCACCAACAGTGT
>ML109197.1:0-20389 GCA_003697995.1 Taxidea taxus jeffersonii
GTGTCATTTAAGACCTTTATTTCCTTGTTGATCTTTTGCTTGGATGATCTGTCCATTTCAGTGAGGGATGTGTTAAAGTCTCCTACTATTATTGTATTCTTGTCAATGTGTTTCTTTGATTTTGTTATTAATTGGTTTATATAGTTGGCTGCTCCCATGTTAGGGGCATAGATATTTAAAATTGTTAGATCTTCTTGTTGGACAGACACTTTGAGTATGATATAGTGTCCTTCCTCATCTCTTATTATAGTCTTTGGCTTAAAATCTAATTGATCTGGGGACGCCTGGGTGGCTCAGTTGGTTAAGCGGTTGCCTTCGGCTCAGGTCATGATCCCAGCGTCTTGGGATCAAGTCCCACATCGGGCTCTTTGCTCGGCAGGGAGCCTGCTTCTCCCTCTGCCTCTGCCTGCCTCTCTGTCTGCCTGTGCTTGCTCACTCTCTCTCTAATAAATAAATAAAATCTTTAAAAAAAAATCTAATTGATCTAAGGATTGCCACCCCAGCTTTCTTCTGATGTCCATTAGCATGGTAAATTGTTTTCCACCCCCTCACTTTCAATCTGGAGGTGTCTTCAGGTCTAAAATGAGTTTCTTGTAGGCAGCATATGGATGGGTTTTGTTTTTTTATCCATTCTGAAACCCTGTGTCTTTTGATTGGGGCATTTAGTCCATTTACGTTCAGGATAACTATTGAGAGATATGAATTTAGTGCCATTGTATTGCCTGTAAGGTGATTGTTATTGTATATTGTCTCTCCTTTCTGATAATACTTTTAGGGTCTCTCTTTGCTTAGAGGACCCCTTTCAGTATTTCCTGTAGAGCTGGTTTGGTGTTTACAAATTCTTTCAGTTTTTGTTTGTCCTGGAAGCTTTTTATCTCTCCTATTTTCAATGATAACCTAGCTGGATAAAGTATTCTTGGCTGCATGTTTTTCTCATTTAGTGCTCTGAATATATCATGCCAGTTCTTTCTGGCCTGCCAGGTCTCTGTGGATGAGTCTGCTGCCAATCTAATATTTTTACTATTGTATGTTACAGACTTCTTGTCCCGTGCTGCTTTCAGGATTTTCTCTTTGTCGCTAAGACTTGTAAATTTTACTATTAGATGGGAGGGTGTGGACCGATTCCTATTGATTTTGAGGGGTGTTCTTTGCACCTCCTGGATTTTGATGCTTGTTCCCCTTCCTATATTAGGGAAATTCTCTACAATAATCCTCTCCAGTATACCTTCTGCTCCTATTTCTCTTTCTTCTTCTTCTGGAATCCCAATTATCCTAATGTTGTTTCGTCTTATGGCACCACTTATCTCTCGAATTCTCCCTTCGTGGTCCATTAGTTGTTTGTCTCTCTTTTGCTCAGCTTCTTTATTCTCTATCATTTGGTCTTCTATATCACTAATTCTTTCTTCTGCCTCATTTATCCTAGCAGTAAGAGCCTCCATTTTTTATTGCACCTCATTAATAGCTTTTTTTATTTCAACTTGATTAGACTTTAGTTCTTTTATTTCTCCAGAAAGGGCTTTTATTTCTCCTGACAGGGTTTCTCTAATATCTTCCATGCCTTTTTCGAGCCCGGCTAGAACCTTGAGAATCGTCGTCCTGAATTCCAGATCTGACATATTACCAATGTCTGTATTGATTAGGTCCCTAGCCTTCGGTCCTGCCTCCTGTTCTTTTTTTTGTGGTGAGTTTTTCCGCCTTGTCATTTTGTCCAGATAAGAATCCGCTGTTCTCCTTGTTAAGTGAACTTGGTCTTGGCTGGATTTCTTGTTGATCTTCTGGGGGAGGGGCCTGTTGTAGTGATTCTCAAGTGTCTCTGCCCCCGGCGGAATTGCACCGCCCTTACCAGGGGCCGGGCTGAGTAATCCTCTCAGGTTCGCTTTCGGGAGCTTTTGTTCCCTGAATGCTTTCCGTAGAGTTCTGGAGGACGGGAATGACAATGGCGGCCTCCCAATCTCCGGTTCAGAGGAGCTGAGAGCCAGGGGTCCCAGTCCTCAGTGCGCCCTCAGAGAAAAGCGTCTAATCACTCCCGTCTCTCCCGCCTCCAGCCGCGCTTGGAGAAAATCGTGTGTAATCAGTCCCATCTCACTGGCTTCTGGGAGCGCTCCGAGCTCACCCAGCCCGTGACCAAGCATCTCTGTCTCTGGCAGAGTCCCACCTGGAGTCTCCGAACCCCATAGATCCCTGAGCTCTCCCGGGTCGGAGTCTCCCCAGATCTTGTGGGGACCCCTCGCACAGAGCACCGGCCCGTGTCACAGGCCACGGCTCTAGGAAACCTCGGCTCTGTCTCCGCAGCCGGCTTCCCCGCTCTAATACCTGTGAGCTCTGCGACACTCAGACACCCCGATCCTTCTGTGACCCCGTGGGACCTGAGTCCACGCTGTCCCTGTGAGGTCTTCACCCCAGTTTAGCCTCTGGAGCGATGTTCCTCCGTGGAGCCGACTTTTAAAAGTCCTGATTTTGTGCTCCGCCGCTTGCCGGGAGCTGGCCCCTCCCCCTGGGGTCTATCTTCCCGTCACGTTGGATTCACTTCTCCGCTGGTCCTACCTTTCAGAAAGTGGTCGATTTTCTGTTTCTAGAATTGTTGTTTTTCTTCTCTTCGATCTCCTGTTGGATTCGTAGGTGTTCGGAATGGTTTGATAGGCTATCTAGCTGATCTCCTGCTGCCTGATGTCGTCTCAGCCTGCTACTTCTCCGCCATCTTGACTCCTCCCCAAGAAATTCTCAACATTTATATTTTAATCCAGCTAGAGGTGTGTGTTTACCAGCTAGAGGTGTGTGTTTATGAGGCAGGAATCCCATTTTATCTGTTTTCATGGTTTACTGTCCAAATCCAATTTATTAAATCCTCCATTCTTTCACTGCTCCTTCGTAATGCTATCAGACATAGGCCAAATTCCTAATATACATGAGTCCATTCCTACACTCTCTTCTGTTTCATTGGTAGATTTCTTCTATCCTTATGCCAGTATCACATTTTTAAATTACTATATAGCTTTGTACAAAATATTTTAATTTGGTAGGGCAAACCTCTTATTATCATCATGATTTAAGATTTTTTTTTATATTTTTGGCCTTCCTTCTTTTGTTTGGATTTTTAGACCTATTTTTTCAAGTTCCATGAAAAACTCTCTTGGGAATTTTCATTGAAGTTAAATTAACGTTAATTTAATTCAGACCAAAAACTGACATATTTTATGCTACCAAGTCTTTCTATCCATGAATATAGTATTTTGTCTCCAACTACTTTAGTCTTATTTTATGTCTTTTAAGAAATTGGGGCACCTGGGTGGCTCAATGGGTTAAAGCCTCTGCCTTCACTCAGGTCATGATCCCAGGTCCTGGGATCGAGCCCCACATCGGGCTCTCTGCTCAGCCAGAAGCCTGCTTCCTCCTCTCTCTCTGCCTGCCTCTCTCTGCCCGCTTGTGATCTCTGTCTGTCAAATAAATAAATTTTTTTAAAAAAGTTTAAAAAATTGTTTTGATTTTTCCATAATAGTTTTATACTCTTATTATATTTATTTCTAAGGGCTCACAGTTATTTGTTGTTGCTGCTGTTATTATAAATAGTATTTTTAATTAAATTTTCTAAGTTTTGTTACTGATGATCTTGTATATCAATCTTGTTCCCAGTGACCTTTTTAAATTCTCCTTATTTCTAATATTTTGCCTATAGATTTCATGGATCTCCCATGTCTGCCATCAAATCATCTCAAATAATAACAGGTTTGGATTTTTTTTTCCCTTCCCCATTTTTGGCTTTTTTCTACAACCAAAATAATCCCAACCAACCTCAGGTTACTAACAAGGGAGTGGATTCTACTGTCTCTCTAGCAATACTATTGTGGAACCCGAGCAGGTAAGAGGAGGCAAAGCTAACATTGATTCACCAGGCATGTCCAATACCAAGTTCTCTACCATGTTGGTTGAACTAAACAACTGTACATTTTTAAAAAGCAATACTAAAATAAGTAAAAATAAATAAATAAATAACTTTTTTCCAATCTCATGACTTCACTCAGATTCTCCATTCACTCTCTCCTACTGTATGCTCTTATGGGGCTGCTTACCAGAACCCTGTATGCTGGCCCAGCATTTCCAGTTCTTTCCAGTATCATGTCTTTATAACAGAAAGATTACTTTGGTGTCCTAGGCAACCAAGCTCAGTGTCTACATTCCTATCCTCAGGATAATCCTAATGTTAGCTAGCATATTTTACAAGAGTACATAAACCATGCTAAGCTTCAGTGGGTTGAAATATGCCAGGACAAGATGTACACCTCCCATTTTCTCTTCCCATGTTCTGGCTTTTGGACTTTTTTGGTGACTTTTTGGTTTTGTTTTTTTTTTTTTTTTTTTTGTGGGGGGGGGGGGGGTTTCAGAGGATGTTGGTTGGTTTTTATTGTTTTTTTTGATGACTTGTGGCAACCTATTTTTCCTCAGTTTAAGCTTTTTTTTTTTTTTTGAGAGAGAGAGAGAGAGTAAGGATGACCAGGGGCGGGGGGGGGGGGGGGCAGGGGGGGGGGGAAAGGGAAAGGCAGACTCCTTGCTGAGCACGGAGCCCAACACAGGGCTCAACACGGAGCTCATCCCAAGCCTCCAAGATCATGATCAGAGTTGAAGGCACACATTTAACTGACTGAGCCCCCCAGGCACCCTAGCCTACTTATTCTTAAATCTGAATATGAACTCAAACATGTTTTATTATCAACATTACTCCCACTCTTTCTCAGTAGTATTATTCTTTCATTGTGGCTTCTATATTTTCCTTTTGTCTCTTTAATTGCTTAAACATCCCTATATCAATGGTCTCTTTCGGATTGGATTGCTGTGATCTCAAGTTTGGAGTTGCTGATCGTTCTGCTTGTTGTGTCTGCAAGTTCTTGTTTATAGTGGATCTTGTTTATAGTTCTTGTTTATAGTGGATCTTGTTTAATTTCTTGTTTATAGGGGATCTTCTAACAACTGTTTTATAATTTTTTTACTGAAAGCTCATCTTCAACTGAGCTAAATCAAGCTCTTGTATGACCACAGTGATTTTCCAACTGCTTCTACATCTCTCCTAGCAGTAATATAACCAGGACTATTTTTTATATGCATTTCTTAATTTAGGATGTCCATAGCTCATAGGCAGGATACATTCTGTCTCCAGAACTTCTCAAAGTATAATGTTGGGATTTCATTTTTTCTCAAAAGGCTTTTATTTTTTTCTACTCAGAACCCAGACAAAGGCAAACTTTCCTGACATCTTCCTGATTCAGTGGCTGAATTTTTTTTCCTAGTCCTCCTTTCATGGAGAGTTCAGCCCTGCAGTTGCCCCACCTTTTTTGCTTTCTTGTTCAGGCCTCCAAATGGCACTGGCCCAAGGCCTTAACTCTCATCTCTGCATGGGCCCTACCCCAACCTAATAAGAGCAGAGACAGACACGCCCACACCCCTGGCTCTCTGCCGCCACTCACCACTTCCGGCTCTGTTTTTCCATTCCCTCTTCATTTCCAGCAACTGAACTAATTTGGTTTTTGTTTTATCCCCCTATTTCTATGTAGTAGGAAGAATTCCACATTAGCCCACTGCTCCTGGGTCCCATTTTCCTTCACAGAGGCCCAGAAACCAACCACACCTTAAAACCTCTTATAGAGACCAAAAGCAGATGCTGCTGGGATCTAGGGTAGATCCTACCTGCAAAAAGTACTTCCAGAATTTGGCCAGAATCTTTCTGGAAGAAGGGGCTGGGCTTGTCTAATTACTGACTGGACAATTTCTGCTTAACAGCCACCTTTCTGTTCTTCTGCTGGAGCAAAATCGGAATGCTTCTTCTCTGCCAGTTTCAGAAGGTGAGATCATCCTTGCAAAGTCCTTGGGGAGACATTAAGTCAGGAATCTTTTACAATAGAAACGCACGCAACGTAGCACTACGTGAGACTTGCTGAAGGACTGTTGTCTTAAGAAACAAACCTGATAGGTCTCTTTGTTCTTGTTGTTGTTATTGTTATTGCTTTGGGAAGGAGGCTCCTCAAGTTTTTGTTTTCATTTTTTAAAGAAAAATAGCAATAAACCAGGGAACTTAGCTCTTAGTGGAGGGAACACATACCTTCATGGGTCAGCAGGCTAAAGGGTTGTAGCAAAGTACTGTGACAGTGTTCCAAAAGGTCTCTTTCAAACCGAGCTGGTGTGGGAAGTCAAGAGGAAAGTCAGCAAGTATCTCAGTAAAGGAGAGTCAAGAAAAACAGACCTCAGGTTTTGAAGTCCATTACAGAAACAAACCCCTACCAACATTCCTGGTGATGGCTTTCTGCTACAAGGACACGAATGTTTAAAGCCCAGTAGGGTCCACACTTATGCACCCAGGCTTGGGAATAATCAGCCTGAGGCTAAATGTATAGAAATCTCCTTCAAAGAACTCCTGGCCTGTAGACTTACTGACATCTTCCTCTCGTGGTATTTCTTTCACTCCTGTTCTTCAAAGCTCAATACCAGGGTGTATAGCTCAGGGGTAGAGCATTTGACTGCAAAGCTCAATACTGTCCTTAGAGTCAGAACTGGCTCCAAGGGAAAGTTTGAGTAATCTGTCAATCCACACATTAGTGGGAATCTAACCCAATGTATTAACCATCCAGAGATGCTGTCTCTTGAATGTTATCATCTCAGTGTGATAAAAATTCACCTGAGATTATGGTGCAGTGTGAGGACCTTCCAACTCCAAATCCCAGACTCTTTCCAAACCTCACCGCTATGCCAAAAAGAGTAGATTGGAGCCTCTTCTCTGGGCCTGTAATCTTGAGCTTTCTCTGCCTATGGGAATTGCAGCTCTGGCCAGGCATTAGTGGTGAATACTCACAGGTTTAATTTCTACTACCTCCTCCACTCAATACACGTCCCTACCAGTAAGATATGTCTGTTAGAGTCATAAAGAAAATGAATGATGAGAAAACTCATTTATTTTCTCTTAAGGAGTTCCATCTCATGGTGCAGAATCTTTGGGGAGCCATTAGCTACTTCCTTGTTATCCCTTAGGGAGATTTCGGCATCCCAGAGAAATAACCAAAGGAATTTTCCTGAAACAATTACATTCACATCAATCCAAAGCCTAATGCACTAAACTCTTTTGAGGGTGTTAATCTCATTAAGAGGTTCTTAAATAAACTGGCTTATACACCAGCCACAATTTCTACTGAAGGGTGAGTCTGTGGGCCCATGTTTGTAACACTTGACCCCACAGGTGGGCCAGAGCTGACTGAACCATGAGGAGAGACCTTGCCCAGGAGAAACTAACCCACTGGCTAGGCAGAGCCAGTCAGACTCTCCCTTTCAAAAGAGAGGCCCAGAAGGTAAGAGGGAGGTAGGCCCTGCATCTGGAATTCCAGAGCAGACCAGAGCTGTGCCCTGGTGAGCTGAGTGGATTGCAGACAGATAAAGACAGATCACCCATAGATCTAAGAGGAGGAAGCCGAATGAATCCTAAGGTCAGCCAGAGCCAGCAAAGCAAACTGAGAAGGACTCATGTGCTTTGCCCTATACCCAGGTACCATGTTAGAACAGAGCAGGGAGGGAGGAGAAATTCTGAAAGACAAGTAATTGCCCCACAGAGGCAAGAGCCCTCACAAGTACAGTGCATTCACTGTTGGCTGCTGTGGCAGAAGCCCTGTCAGAAGGGAGGACATGGGCAAATGCATAAAGGGTGCCCACATGAAGAGACCAGGGACCACAGAACACAGAAAAGGCTCCCTGGCTCCTATGTCTCCTTTCATCTTTCTCCAGAGGTTTCTGGTGTCCCTCCTGACAACAGCTTTTTACTAACTTTCTTCCCCAACCCTCCCCACTTTACTTTCAAGTGGAGATGTGCCTCCTCTGTCAGTAAAAAAAATCAAAGCTCCTGAGGGGGGTGCCCTCCACAAACTCCCCGTTTCTTCACCCACCATGTCTTCCTCCTCATCCAGGGAAACAGCCTCCTCCTTTACAAAGCTGACTCTTCCACATCATGTATTGATCCTGAGGCCTCAAATCCCAGGGACCACTCCACCCATCATCCACCTTCCATCTCTCCCTCTCTGACAGCACCTTCCTGTCTGCATGTAAGTGGACTCCAGCATCTCCAGCCCTGCATTCCCCTTTCTCAACTCAAGGATTCCCGGTGACTGCCTGGCTTCCTTCAGTCTCTTCACAGAAGAACCTCCTGAAGGAGTAGTCTATATTTCCCCAAGTCTCGCTCAACCCTCAACTCACTATGCCCATCGTATTTGGGAAATGGCTCTGGAGAAACAAGGAGAGCTCTCAATTGCAAAATGCCATGTCCTGGTTCCAGGCTTCCTCCAGCAACCTCTGTCGCTGCGGACCATGCCCTCTGTATTGGTGGTGGTCCCAACAGGATATGGACGGCACACGAGCTTGGCGGCCTTTCTCAAACCAGCCCACTCCTCTTTCAGTAGTCCCTTTAGTCAGAGGGAATGATGCAGAACACCAGGGCCAGTAAGAGAGAAGAGCTACCAGAGCAAGCGGTTGTGTGTGAGAGGGATGCCCTGCAGAAGCAGAGGCCTTGATGGAGGGTAAGAGCCTGGCAAACACACTCTTCAACTCTCCTCCTTCCCTCCAACGGCCTGCCTGCCCTCCTCACAGCCCACTGCTGCGCACTCCTCCCAGGGCTCAGGGTACCAAGAGAGAGTGGGCGTGGAGGGTCTAGAGGGGACCCAAGGACCCAGCACTCCCTCTCCTCCCAACCCTCCTCCCTTGGCTTGTGTCTCCCAACCTGGTTGTTCTCCTAATATTCTAACCACCCTCCGTCAGGCTTCACTGGTCTCTTTTCTTCCACCATCTTAAATGCCTTGCCTCAGATCCTGTACCTATTCTTTCTTCTCTTCACAAATTCTCTCTCTCTCTCTCTCCCCCCTTAAGCAATCTCATTTCCCACAACGCACCCACTGTAACCTCTGAGGTGGAGCTGACCCAGATCTGTATCTTCACCTCCGACCTCTCGAGGACGTCTCACTGAACGCTAAGCCCACTAGTCTCCACACAATTCCCCACCCACAGGAGAAATGGAAGTGCCCCCAGCACAACACATCCAAAACCAAACCCATTCTCTTCTCTCTCAGAAAAGATCTTGTCCATGTTCCCCTCTTCATTAACCACAGGCACCTTGATTTCTTTTCCTTTACAATCTTTTGCTACTCGCAGCGAGGTCCAAATGCTGTGGTATGGCCAGCCCCCCCCCCGGGGGGGGGGCATTAGAAAGGCAACATCTCAGGCCTGAGCCAGGCACTTTAACAAGAGAGCATGGTGGCCAAGACTCACAGTCAAATTTAGAAGTGCTCATTTACAGCACGGATTGCGACCGTTCTTCCTTCTATTCAACATCGTGTTAACAGACGCTGGCCTAGAGGCCTCCCAGCCAGAGAGCTCGCTCTGCAGGGCCCAGGAATCCCCTCCGCCCCATCGCGGCTCTGGCCTTCATCTTAGAGGAAGTGCCAGAAGGAGGATGCTGTGTTCACAGACTTCTTACTGTCTTAAGAAATCCTTACCTGTCCCCTTAGTCCTTCTTGCCTATATCCTTGGAGGACTGTGAAAGGCAACCAGATTACCCCCTTGTAAAAAAAAGAGAGGGAAACAATTTGGGGTGTCCAAAATGAGAAGCCCACGTGTCTGAAAAAGTCCCAGCTGACATTTGTCAAGAATGCCATGTAGTGGGACACCTGGGTGGCTCAGTTGGTTAAGCAGCTGCCTTCGGCTCCGGTCATGATCCCAGCGTCCTGGGATCAAGTCCCGCATGGGGCTCCTTGCTCAGCAGGGGTCTGCTTCTCCCTCTGCCTCTGCCTGCCACTCTGTCTGCCTGTGCTCTCTCTCTCTCTCTGACAAATAAATAAATAAAATCTTAAAAAAAAAAAAAAGAATGCCATGTAGAGTACCTGATGCCCCACTCAATCTTATCAGGATTTTTATCTCTCTGAGCCTCAGTTTCCCCATCCATAAAATAAGGAGATAACAGTAACTCCTTTAAAGTGTTTCCAGAAGGACTGAAAGTGGTAAAACATGCAAAATATACCCTCCAAATAGAAGGTGATTAAATATTCACTGAATGAAGAAAGGGAGTTATTTAACATATCAGAGCCTCAGTTTACTCAAATGTACAATGAAGAACACGATCCAAAGGCCACGAAATGTCAGCTCCCCAGCTCTTCTCTCTCACACCCTCACACAGTCCCCTCACACACTCGCACACATGCATGTACCCACACCCACATGCACACATGGGCAGGCACGTGCACTCACACACGTGTACACACACGCACTCATACTTGCACAGGTGCATGCACATACACCCGAAACAGCCAACAGCAACCCTGGCCACTCTCCCCCCATGACTCCCACATGGCCCCCTGTTCCCCCAGTTCTTTCGCGGGGTCACTGCTCTCCCGCACTCCCCCGCCCCAGCCCTCCTTCCACACCAGAGGCAGTGATCATTCCAAAACATAAGCCTGAATGTTTCTCTCCTGCTTGAAAGGCTCACACCATAGCCCAACCAAACCCACTCTGCATCCCCAGAGACACTGTGTAGTGTCAGGCCTCTGGGCTCTCAAACACGGTCCATTTTCTCTGTCAAAAACCCTCAGCTCCAGGCAACAAATTCCTACTTGTCAAGACTCGGCTTACATAGCCTTCTCTGGTTTTCCTGCAGCCTCCCGTCAGAGGTAGACCCTCCTCGAGGCCCCGAGCCCCCACAACAAGGGATGCAAAACTCTGATGTCACTCTGTCCTCCTCCCCTTAGGCTCCTCCAGGGCAAGGCCCACAATCCTGGACTGTGTGTTTTCAGTGTCCACCCTCCCAAAGTGGGGGCACAGTGGGTACCCAGTACACGCCGGCTGTACGTGCTGCGCCCAGGAGAACATGAGGAATACTCCAGGCCAGCCCACCCACCCCCCTCCGCAACCAGGCACGGTCGCAGAAGCCCCCAGTTCCACCAGGACCACAGAGCCTCCTGTTCCCGGGGGCAAACCGAGTCTCCAGGACATTCTAGGCCTTGTCCCCCGAGCTGAACCTGCAGAGCTGGAGAGAGAATCCCCAGCATGAAACTTGAAAGAGGCCAACTGCGGGGTCCGCAGCTCTGGGCCCAGACCGCCCCGTAGGGGCCCCAGGCCGCGCCTCCCTGCGGCTCTCACACACATTTCCCTTCGACTTCCTTCCAAGCAGAAAAACAACCACCCTTTCCAAAAGGCAGGAAAGTTGGGAGCTGCTTGCCCAGAAACAAAGATCCAGATTTCCTTCCCCAGCCAGAGAGATTTCTCCAGACTGGGCATCACCATGGGGGCAGTGCCCCTCCCCCCAGCCTCCCAGGACGGCGGGCCTCACCGAGATGCCCTGTGAGGGCGGGCGTCACAGGGACCCTGTGGACCAGGACACGTGAAAGGAGCGGAGTGAGATGTGAGTGGAAACGAGTTCTGTCCACCGCACCGCCGCCTGAGGGAGAGGCCACAGCCCTTCACCGTCCTCCAGAACAGACGCCATCTTGACTGATGACGCAGCTGTGTGCAATTTCCGCCAGTTCAGGGGAGGCCGGCCGCGGACAGGTACAGCGCGGGCTGCTTGGGGAGGCTCCAGATAGGAAATCTGACTGGGTCTCTGCCCTCAGATATCAGTGAGCTCTGCCCTGGGCTGGGCACCACAGCGGGTCTGAAGGAATCACACAGCGGTTCTTGCCCTGGAGAAGTGGGTCTCTCTTTGGAGGCACGAAAATAAGGAACCTCAAGAGGCTAACCAGGATGTGACCAGGAGCTAAACCGGGTGGCACGGACATGAGCTGCTCTGCAACCTCAGAGAGGAAATGGAAGGAGCTGTGTGGACAGGAATCGTGGGGATGGTTGGTTCATGAAGGCGCACCTGGAAGGATGGATGGGCAAGGTGGGGGCGGGGCATTTCAGAAGGGGAACGGCTCACGCAAAGGCACAGAGTATAATCTCTCATGGTGCGTCTGTAGCAAAGACATGGGTTTCTGCTCATTGCGTTGGGGATGGCTTATTTTGACTGATGATTCACTTTGAAATCAGCCCTGCCAGGGCTCCATGTTGCCTAGGAGCCTGAACGGGTTAAGCCATCTTCCTGCCCAGCCATGCAAACAAACTACAGAGCGAAGCCAAACCACTGGGAGCTAGTCAGACAAGGAGAGGAAAGTCAGCTTGAGAACAAGCGCTCTCTCCTTCTTAAAAGTCCAAGGAGGAAACCTTGTCCTTCCAGTCTCTCTGCAACTTTGCTATCTCTGCTTAAAAACATCAACGTTAGTGGGAGAGACAGCTGCAGAGAACAGGGAAGAGTTGCTCAAAGATTTATTTATCCACCTAATCTTTCATTGGTTTCACTGAGCCATCAAAGTTCCCTCCGAAATGAAACATCCTGGGCTAGAAGAGAACTCTGGGGTGAGCAGCTTCTAAAATGGCTCCCAAAGACCCTCTGCTCCTGGAATTGGTGCTCTGGTGCCGCCCCTCCCCTCAAATGTGGGCTAGACCAGGTTTCATACTTTTTTTTTTTTAAAGATTTTATTTCTTTATTTGTCAGAGAGAGAGAGAGAGCACAAGCAGGGAAGGGCAGGCAGAGGGAGTAGCAGGGGCCCTGCTGAGCAAGGAGCCAATTGTGGGACTCCATCCTAAGACCCTGGGATCATGACCTTACCTGACTAAGCCACCCAGGCGTCCGCTGGTTTCATACTCCTAATTAGGAGAAAATATTCGAGAGCGATGCAGTGTCACTTCTGAGATTATATGATGGTATTTTGTCTTGCTCACACTTTCTCTGGCTCCTCTAGATTGCTTGCTCTTGTGAAGCCAGCTGCCCCGCTATGAGCTGCCCCACAGAGACCCACATGGCAATAAACTGGTGGTGGCCTCTGGCCGACCACCATCACTGAGCGGAATCCTGCCAACCACCACTGAGTGCACTTGGAAAGGACCCTGCCCAACTGAACCTAGAGATGCCGCCAGCCCTGGTGGGACCTTGATTGAAGCTTGTGGGGCCCTGAGCCTGAGGACCCAGTCAAGCCATTCTTGACCCACAAAAACTGTGAAATGATAAGTATTATTATTTTGAGCCACTAAAGTTTGGGGTCATTTGTTACACTGCAACAGATAACAAATCCACTCTTTGATCTGGCCTTCAGTGGCTATTAATGAAATCGTGTACATGCCTGAGTCAATGCCCACACCTGATACAACCAGAAATGTTCCAGAAATGTTTCCGAAGCTAAATCTTTTCCCTCAAACCCACTGTTAACTAGCATGTCTCCCATTAAATTTAGTTACACTGTTTTCAGATGGTTCAACTTGAGAATTAATTTTTGTGTGTGGAAATGGGGTGGGGGACACAAGAAGCTTCACATTATGCCAACTCTTTCATATGTATGCATACACTGAAAGTCCCTTTGAAGAAAACCCTCCTTCTCACAGGTGGCAGTGGGCCATCTGTTAGGAGAGCAGGGACCTGCAGACTCAGGCTCGGGTATATACAACGCGTCTCACAACAGGTGTGGGCATGAGAGCAGACCAGGGCAGACACTGGCTGACCCATTACAACCCAGGTAAGCCCCTAGTCCTGAGGAAGGGGTGTCCACAACTCAGGGAGGCCTGACAAGGCTTTCCCTCTCTGAATTTCTATGACAGACAGCATTCTGGAGAAAGGGAGTGCTGTGTGCTAAAGGAGAGCCCAGCTGCTTGGCCCAAATCTGGCAACATGGACAGGATGGTCTTCCCTGAAGATCAACTTGGGAAAAGACCGGTGTCTTTTGGTAGGGCTCCAAGGATGAATCCACCAGAAAGAAAACAGGAAGCAGTTGTTAGTTTGCTTATGTGTTTGTTTGGTGGAGGGGAGGTAATCTGGGCTGGCCTGAAGGAGCCAAGACCCATAAAGGAGACTGGTCCCATGGGCCTGAGGCAGAGGCTGGAGCCTGTCCAGACTCTCCCATCCCCTCGTGACAGGGAGTTTGGAGCTCCAGTCCCTTTGGTCCTGGCATGAAACTTTGCAGGCCAATGACTAAGCTTGTGAGTGTGTTCTCAGAGGGCTAAAACTTAGAGCACAGTGTGAGACCCCATGAATTCAGTTCTGAGCAGATTTTGAAGGTGAGATCTCCAAATTAAAATGCCTAGCACCGGAATGAATAAACGGGTCTTGAAATCATGGAAGTTCAATACTGGAGATAAAGACTTTTTCACTGTGGTAATATATACATAACACAAAATTTACCATTTTAACTATTTTTAAGAGGATAATTCAGTAGCAGTAAGCACATTCACACTGTTGTGCAAACATCACCATCATCCATCAGTAGAACTCTTTTCATCTTGTAAAACTGAACTCTGTGTCCACTAGGTGATAACTTCCCACCCCTCCATCTCCCCAGCCCTTCGTCACCACCTTAGTAACTGCCCAGCCCCATTCTCCTATGTGTCTGTATGTTAGGATCCTCATATAAGTGGACTCATACGACATTTGCCCTTTTGTCTTTCTTTCACTTAGCATAATGTCTTCAAGCTTCAAACCTGTTGTAGCATGATGAGAACTTCATTCCTTTTCAAGATTTATTACTATTCTGTTGTACATATACTGTTGACCCTTGAACACACTGGGGGTTAGGGTACCGACCCTCAGCACAGTAAAAAAAAATCTGCATTTAGGGGCATCTGGGTGGCTCAGTCAGTTAAGCATCTGACTCTTGGTCTCAGCTCAGGTCTTGATCTCAGCATGGTGAGTTCAAGCCCTGTGTTGGGCTCCATCTAGGTGTGGAGCCTACTTTTAAAAATTTTTTTATTTTTTAAATCTGCATGTAACTTTTACTCCCCCAGAACTTAACTATGAATAGTCTGCTGGTGGCTGGAAAGCTTACTGATAACATGAACAATCAATTAACATATACGCTGTATATGTACTATATATTGTATTCTTACAATAAAGTAAGCTACAGAAAAAAATATTAAGAAAATTAGGAGAAACTATGTTTACAGTACTGTTCCATATTTTTTTTAAAGATTTTATTTATTTATTTATTTGTCAGAGAGAAAGAGTGAGAGCAAGCACAGGCAGACAGAGAGGCAGGCAGAGGCAGAGAGAGAAGCAGGCTCCCTGCCGAGCAAGGAGCCCGATGTGGGACTCGATCCCAGGACGCTGGGATCATGACCTGAGCCGAAGGCAGCCGCTTAACCAACTGAGCCACCCAGGCGTCCCTCCATATTTATTTTTAAGACTGCATATAAGTGGACCCACTACGTTCAAACTCATGTTGTTCAAGGGTCAACTGTATACAACATTTTGAATACCCATGCATCTGTCAATGGACATCTGGATTGCTTCCACCTTTTGGCAACTGTGAATAATGCTACGATAAATATAGTTGTACAAATATCTATTTGAGTCCCTGTTTTCAATTCCTTTGGGTGTATACCTAGACAAGTAGTAGCTGAATCATATGGTAATCATTTCCTTAACTTTTTAAGGAACCACCATACTACTTTCCATAACAGCTGCACCATTGCCTTCCCATCAGCAAGGAACAAGGGTTCCAGTTTCTCCACATACTCACCAACACTTGTGTCTGTTGTTATCCTTGTAACCATCCTAATGAGTATGGGTGGTAACTCTGCATGGTTTAGATTTTCATTTCCCTGATGATGAGTGATGTTTAGGATTGTTTCATGTGCTTGCTGGCCATTTGTATAGAAAATATGAATTTCTGGGAGCACCTCAGTAGCTCAATCTGTTAAGCCTCTGCCTTCGGCTCAGGTCATGATCTCAGGGTCCTGGGATTGAGCCCCACATTGGGCTCCTGCTCAGGGTGGAGCCTGCTTCTCTCTCACACTCTCTCTCTCTGTGCTTTCTCTGTCTCTCTAATTAATAAATAAATAAAATATTTTTTAAAAAAGAAAGAAAATAGGAATTTCTGAATTTTCAACAGATAGGTGCTAACATCATGATTGGTGCCCACTGTGACTTTCCCATCCAGTACTCATCTCTTCTCTCACTTTCTTATTAATACTGCCAGTTTTGTTTTTCAGGTCTACATTGTGCCCAGCTAGACCACTCACTTCCCATGACACTCTTATAGCTAGAAAAGGCTGTGGACCTGATTCTGAAACAGGAGTTCTGGGGGAATCAGGAAAAAGATAACTTTGATTAAATGTAACACATTCAGTCAGCATCTTCCTTTTGCCACTTTCCCATCTTCTTTGTCAGACCTGGAATGCAGATGTGATGCCTGAAGATGTGGCAGCCCTATTGCGCCAAAGAGAAAAGAGCCATGCATGAAGCTAGCAAAGTAGGCATGTAAAAGTCAGCCCTGGACTGATGGCCTGCTCCCCACACAGACTCCCTGTTCTCTGAGAAAGATAAGCCCCTGCTTCTATTAGCCACCATTTGTTGGGTTTCTATGACATGTAGCCAAACTCAGTCCTGACTGACCTAACCTGGGAGTGGGTCCACTCATGTGAGTGTACAGAGGAAAGAAGACAAGAGAGAGGTGCCCTGGGGATTGCTGGGAGATTACAGAAGGCAGCAGAGGAGTCACCCAGAGCAGGGACTAATGAGGAGTGATGAAATAAATGTTTTAAATATGAGGTTATGAGGAAATAAACCCACAACTATATGGTCCATTAGTCGTTGACAAAGGAGACAAGAATATGCAGTGGGAAGAAGTCTCTTCAACAAATGATGTCGGGAAAACTGGACAGCTACATGCAAAAGCATGAAACTAGACCACTTTCTTGCATCATACACAAAATAAATTCAAAATGGATTGAGGATGTAAATATGAGACCTGAAACCATGAACATCCTAGAAGAGAACACAGGCAGTCATTTCTCTGAAATCAGCTGTAGCAACACTTTTCTAGATATGTCTCCTGAGGCAAGGGAAACAAAAGCAAAAATAAACTATTGGGGTCACATCAGAATAAAAAGCTTCTGCACAGCAAAGGAAACAATCAACAAAACTAAAAGACAACCACTGAGTGGGAGAAGATATTTGAAAATGACATATCTGATAAGGGGTTAATATCCAAAATATACAAAGAATTTATACAACTCAACACCAAGAAAAAACACAAGTAATTCAATTAAAAATGGGCAGAAGACATGAATAGACATTCTTCCAAAGACCTATAAAGGGCCAACAGAAATATGAAAAGATGCTCAACATCACTCATTAGGGAAATGAAAATCAAAACCACAATGAGGGGCATCTGGCTGGCTCAGTCAGTAGAGCATGCAACTCTTGATTGCAGGGTTGTAAGTTCGAGCTCCATGCTGAGTGCAGAATTTACTTAAAAATAAAATCTGAGGGGCGCCTGGGTGGCTCAGAGAGTTAAGCCTCTGCCTTCGGCTCAGGTCGTGGTCCCAGGGTCCTGGGATTGAGCCCCGAATTGGGCTCTCTACTCAGCGGGAGCCTGCTTCCCCCCACCTCTCTGCCTGCTTCTCCGCCAACTTGTGATCTGTCTGTCAAATAAATAAATAAAATATTTAAAAATAAAATAACAAAAAAATAAAATCTGAGGCACCTGGGTGGCTCAATCAGCTAAGCATCTGTCTTTGGCTCAGGTCATAATCCCAGGGTCCTGGGATTGAGCACCATGTCCTGCTCTCTGCTCAGCAGAGAGCCTGCTTCTTCCTCTCCCTCTCCCTGCTGCTACCCCTGCTTGTGCTCTCTCACTCTCTCTCTCTCTCTCTGTCAAATAAATAAATAAAATAAAATCTTAAACACACACACATGGTGCCTGGGTGGCTCAGCTGATTCAGTGTCTAACTCTTGATTTCAGCTCAGGTCATGATCTCAGTGTTGTGAGAATGAGTCCTATGTTGGGCTCTGTGCTCAGCAGGGAGTCTGCTTGAAATTCTTTCTCTCCCTCTCCCTCTGGCCCTACACCTGCTCAAGCACACACACGTGTCCTTGCTCCTCTCTCTCTCAAATAAATAAATCTTTTTAAAAAGCATACACACAATGGGATATCACCTCACACCTGTCAGAACGGCTAAAATAAAAAATACAGGAAACAATAAGTGTTGACGAGGTTGTGGAGAAAAAGGAACCCTTATACAGTATTGGTAGAAATGCAAACTGGTGAAGCCATGATGAAAAGCAGTATAGAGGTTCCTCAAAAAATTTAAAAATGCAATTACCACATGATCCAGTGATCACACTACTAGGCATTTACCTAAAGAATATGAAAACACTGGGACACCTGAGTGGCTCAGTGGGTTAAAGCCTCTGCCTTCGGCTCAGGTCATGATCCCAGGGTCCTGGGATGGAGCCCGCATCGGGCTCTCTGCTCAGCAGGGAGCCTGCTTCCCCTCCCTCCTGCCTGCCTCTGCCTACTTGTGATCTCTGTCTGTCAAATAAATAAATAAAAATCTTAAAAAAAAAAAAAAAAAAAGAAGGGATGCCTGGGTGGCCCAGTTGGTTAAGCGGCTGCCTTCGGCTCAGGTCATGATCCCAGTGTCCAGGGATCGAGTCCCGCATCAGACTCCTTGCTCGGCAGGGAGCCTGCTTCCTCCTCTCTCTCTGCCTGCCACTGTCTGCCTGTGCTCACTCTTTCTGACAAATAAAAAAAAAAAAAAATGAAAACACTAATTTGAAAGGATATATGTACCCCTATGTTTATTGCAGCATTTTCTACAGTAGCCAACTTTGGAAGCAGCCCAAGTGTTCATCGATAGATGAACAGATAAAGAAGATGTCATGTGTGTGTGTGTGGGTATTTGTGTGTATACATATATTATATTTGTATATATTATTATTCAGCCATTAAAAAATGAATGAAATCTTGCCATTTACAACATAGATGGATCTAGAGAGTATAATGCTAAGTGAAATAAGCCGGTCAGAAAAGGACAAATACTGTATATTTCACTAATATGTGGAACTTAAGGAACAAAGGAAAAATAGAGAGACAAACCAAGAAACAGACTCTTAAATCTAGAGAACTAACTGATGGTTACTAGAGGGGAGGTGGGGGAGTGGGAGAAATAGGGAATGGGGATTAAGAGCACATTTACTGTGATGAGCATCAAGTCGTGTATAGAGGGGTAGAATCACTACATTGTATACATGAAACTAGTATAACACTGTGTGTTAACTGTCCTAGAATTAACACTCTAAAAAAATAAAAAATAAAAAAACAAATAAACATGAAGTTATGATAGCAAATGAATGAAGGAAAGAAAGAACATCAGTAAGTTAGAAGCTGAAGAAACGTCCAGGAAGGGAAGCACCGGGAAGCATGAATTCAACAGAAATGAGACTCTGGGTCTCAGAGGCATGAGGGTCAGGGACTGACTAAGAGGAAAGGGATTGAGTGTGAGGAGTCCAAGGAGGTATTTTTAAAGGTAAGAAACACCTGAAATGCTGATGGCTGGAATCAGAAGACAGGCAGAGGTAGTTAAGAAGAAAGAGGATCCCACTATCTCCTTTTTTGGGTTAGTAACACAGTGCCCCAGCTTTCAACTGGGCACTGATTTCCCAGGATGGTTGTATTTCCCAGCCTCCCATACAGCTAGGTCTGGTCATCTGATTTATTTGAGCAAATGCCAAACTTACAAGTGACATTTCAGGGTTATTTCCTTAGAGACACCTGTTCTGCACATTCTCTCCCTTCCTATTTGCTGGGATATTGTAGCAGCTACTTTGGACCCAAGAAGGACATCACTCACAGGAGTTGGCAGAATCGGCCCCTTGGCCTGGGTTTCTGGGTGACCTTGACCTTGCAGAATGGGGCCACCACCTATCCTAATTTGCCCACCTACCTCTGCAACACAATGCAAGGGAGTAAAAACTCCTCTGTCATAGTTAAGCCACTGCATCAGGAACTCTGTGAGAGAGCCTAGCTTCCTAATACAGATGGCAGAACAGCCTATGGAAAAGCCATCAATCTAGGAGTAAATGAGGCCAGGTATGACTGGACTAAAGTTCAGCTTACTAACTTAAATGTATTCAGTTTAAATGTTGACTTTTATTTTGAGATGACATGCTTCCTAAGTTTTTTTATATTCAAATGTACTTCCTCTAAAGCACATCAAAAGTTGAGTGAGGCCCAGATTGGGAGGAGGGGACTGACTGTAAAGGAGCACAAGAAAACTTTTTAGGATGAGGAAGCCCTCCCATATCCTGATGGTGGAAGTTATTTAGAGTGATCAAAATTACTCAAATTTTAAAGGGATGAATTTTAAGTGAACAACAGTTTGATTTAAAAAAATCATTACAATGAAAAAGTGCTCCTTCTTTTTTTTTTTTAAAGATTTTATTTATTTATTTGACAGGCAGAGATCATAAGTAGGCAGAGAGAGAGAGGAAGGGAAGCAGGCTTGCAGCTGAGCTGAGAGCCCGATGTGGGGCTCGATCCCAGGACCCTGAGATCATGACCTGAGCCGAAGGCAG
>ML109197.1:20489-51400 GCA_003697995.1 Taxidea taxus jeffersonii
GTTTGTTTGTTTGTTTGTTTGTTTTCAAGATGTACTTTGGAAAATAAAAAGGAGGCAACCTTATGTGGATCCCAGAATTTTCTTCAAAATTTTCAGGGCTGAAAAAATGGGTAAGCCTGAGAGCCCCTGTATTAGTTATCTATAGCTATCTAAGATTACTCAAAAATTTAGCAGGTTAGGGTTATAAACACTTATTATTTCATAGTTCTTGTAAGCTGGGAATCTGGATGGTCTTCCCTGGGTCCTCTGGCTCAGAGGCTCTCAATTCAAGTGTCTGCTGGGACTGCAGTCTCATCCAAAGGCTTGAGTGAGGGAGGTTTGCTTCCAGGCTGACTCACAGGGTTGCTGGCAGGACTCAGTTCCTCTCAGGCTCTTCAACTGAGGAAATCTGTTCCTCGCTTTATGAGCCTCTTCCTTGCTTTGTGAGCCTCTCACAACATGGCAGCCTGCTACTAGGAGAGCAAGTAAGTGAAGGAGCAAGAGAGGACAAGACAGAACCAGAGACTGTTTAAAAGCTACCTCCCATAGCCTTCGGTCTGAACGTGGCAGAGCCAGGTTTGGCAGGATGCCAAGCCTCCTCTAGTGTGACAGGAGAAAGGTGAGAGAGGCCAGGAGCTGCTGTTCCTACCTGTGAGGTCACTTGTAGTTAAGGTGTTATATTATGTAGTGTGGTTATGTTGTTGGAAGCTGAGGGGAATGGATTACTGGTTCTATTTTCTCCTGAAATTGGGGCAGCTGCCAAGAACAGAGGCCAAGTGGTACCAGAGGAGACTGAAGGGAATAGAGGGCTTTAAAAATATCTGGTGTGGGTCTTCCTTCTTCCTGGCTTGTCTTTGGCTTTTTTGTTCGTAGAGAGGCCAATAGCAGGATGTCTTCAGGAAATGCCAAAATTGGGCATCCTGCCCCCAACTTCAAAGCCATGGCTGTTATGCCAGATGGCCAGTTCAAGGACCTCAGCCTGTCTGACTACAAAGGAAAATACGTTGTGTTCTTCTTTTACCCTCTTGACTTCACCTTTGTGTGTCCCACGGAGATCATTGCTTTCAGTGACAGGGCAGAAGAATTTAAGAAACTCAACTGTCAAGTGATTGGTGCTTCTGTGGATTCTCATTTCTGTCACCTGGCATGGATCAACACACCTAAGAAACAAGGAGGACTGGGACCCATGAACATTCCCTTGGTATCAGACCCCAAGCGTACCATTGCTCAGGACTATGGAGTCTTAAAGGCTGATGAAGGCATCTCATTCAGGGGCCTCTTTATCATTGATGATAAAGGAATCCTTAGGCAGATCACTGTAAATGACCTATCTGTTGGCCGCTCTGTGGATAAGACTCTGCGACTGGTTCAGGGCTTCCAGTTTACTGACAAGCATGGGGAAGTGTGCCCAGCTGGCTGGAAGCCTGGCAGTGATACCATCAAGCCTGATGTCCAGAAGAGCAAAGAATATTTCTCTAAGCAGAAGTGAGCACCGGGCCATTTTAGGGCTGGCCTGCACTGGGTGGCCATGAAAACAAAATCTCTTTTGTACTATTGTTACGCTTAAAACACAAGACTTTAGACTTTGTGCAGATGTGGTATGGGACAGGAAAGGCTTTTCCTGCAGGGGTTGAGGATACCAGCCTTTTTTCCTCTGGAGAGAATGGCCTGAACTGTGTTACAGGGCAGGCCAGCAGTGATGTACAATAGTAGGGCAACACTTTTTGATCTTCTGTTGTTTCTATTAAACTTGAACTGAGAAAAAAATATATATATATCTGGTGTGGGAACAAGGGGAAGAGAGAGGAGTGCAGAACCCCATGTGGTGCTCCAGCTGGGACCTCAACCTGGAGGCATTAGGCTCCAGAAAAGCAGCAGTCCATACTGAAATCCACCCCTAAGGCAGATCTGCCTTTTTCTGAGAAAACCACCTGTGTGCAGCCAAGGCCCATCCGTGATCCCGAGGGGAAGTGGGCAGCCACCAAGGACATGAATGTGGAGGTTCTGGACAAACATGAGTTTCCCTGGATGCTGAGAGCGGCATTTGTGACCTTCTCCACACCTGGATACGGGCCCTGTGGCTGCTGGCACGCTGCTGCCCTGCGGGGCCCACCCTGTAAGGCCGCTCGAGCCAGTGGGGCTGCTGTCCCTCTCCCGAAGTAGACGAGCAGCCTCTGTCAGATGTCCTGGGAAAGGTGGATCCTCGCACAGGAAATGAGAGGATATGAAACCCAAGCTGCAGTGGGAAGGCATTTCCTCTTCGCTCAGGGCCCAAGGACAAAGTAAGTTCTGTCCCAGAGGTGAATTCAAGTCCCCACTCTCCCTCCTGCTTGAAGGCCTGGGTGCAGTGAGGATCGACAGGGCCCAGGCTTGGGAGGAAAGAGGATGGCCATTACGCCGCTGCAGGGAGGCCCGTGCTCCTGAAGACAGGCTGGTGGCCCTAGAGAGTCCACACATCTGGTGGGGGGAAACACAGGACACTCTGCATCTCATGGCCCTCCACTTGTCCAGGCCTCCAGGACAGCCCTCTTCAAAATATCAGCCTGGACTCAGCTGCATTGCTGGGCATGAAGAGAAAAGCTTTGCCACCCCTCTGCAGGGAAAGCAGGAAAGAGAGCCGTGTCCAGTTTTCTGGGCCGGGGCAGCCTCGTACTGGGGTGATGTGGAGGCTGATCCAGGACCACTGAGACGGCTCTTCTCATTCAGTGAGGCTTGGGAGAGTTGAGGCTCGCTATGGCGGTGGAGGCCAGGGCCCTCGTGGGCAGTGTGCTGTGAAGTTCACTGAAACATGGTTTGACTCCAGTAGGAAACTGCTTCAGGTCACATAATACCGGTCAAACAATGGCAAGCTGATCAGGCATTTTGGGGGTCAAGGCCAAGGCATGGTTGGCCCATTTATTCCATGGGGGCGATGGGCACTCCCTGCTTGCACCTCCTAGCCCAGCTCCTCCCAGATCAGATTGGCTCTCCCCCAGACCTCCACCAAGCCAGGTCCTCCAAGCCCACCATGAAGATGAGCCCACAAGCTAGTTGCCTCAGAGGCTCCACATCTTGCCCTTCTCTCCCCCCAGGGCATTGGCCACGGAGCCAGAAGCAAGCATTTGAATAAGCAGATCCAACTTCGAAATCAGGGCAGAAACCCTTGGACCCTCATTTGAGCTACACAGCCAGAGAAGGCTTCTGGGCATTGGAGACTCCATTTTGAAGCTCCGTTTTCTTCTCCAACTAATGAACTCTTGAACTGGGCCAGGAGCGGCAAGAGTTTTACAAGCAGTTGCTCATAAAATTTCAACAGAGCAACTGGCATTTCGATCATATGAGAACAGTAAAATTAATTAATACATACCAGGCATAGTTTTATTTGATAGCACCAATAAAATAATCAATCAATATGATCGCCATCAGAAGTGGCTCAACTGGTCGGCACCAAATTAAAAGGAAGTTTTTTGTTTCTCTTCTTTATCTAAATCATGCAATTAGCCCTTCCTTCTTTCTCATAAAAAAATCCTTGCTTTCCTCACATGAGATTGTGGTTACCCCAGAATCTGTGCTCCTGGGGACTGCAATCCTGAGGCCCCCAAATAAAGGCCTTTGTTCTTTTTCAGTGTTGCCTCTTGTTCTCAAGTCAATAAGACAACAGTGCTCTGGTCACACCACAGCCGGGAACCCTGAGGCAGAAGGTGCGCTTGCCTTGAGGACACCAACATTCTTTTCTCATCCCCACTGGGCTGTGGACTGCAAAATCAGCCCAGTCTGGCTGACTGTGTTTCTTGTGCCAAATGGGGCAGCAAAGGAGAAACAGGCATGAGAGAACAATTTTAAGGAGAAAGATATTTACAGTTAGATTTCACTTTCCTGCTTTCAACACCTGAACTAGAAAGCCCCAGAAAACTGCAATTTACGACCAAATGGCAGAAGTGCAACCTTCTGGCTGGGGGGAGGTCCTTGTGGCAGCTTCCCGAAGTTTCTCAAAACCAGCCTCCTAAAGATTTAATAAAGGTGGGCACGAGATGGGCTTTAGCCAGCAACAAGTAGGAATGGGAGAGGGCATGGGGCTTTGCAGCCCTGTAGGAGGGTGTTTCGCGTGTAAATCCAGCGCCTAACTTAACACACACACCTGAGTGGTCACCCACCAGCCGGAGCCCACTTCTCTCTCAGATGCTTCTGTCTCCCCATGAAGCCAGGACTCCAGGCCCCCCTCACCCAGGAATCAGCCTTTTCTGAGATCCAGTCAAGGAGGCGGAAAGAAACCACAGAAATCTAAAGGACGGACAGAAACACAGCTTGCAGCCTAGGGGCCAGCGCCCTGCACACACCAGCTCCTTCACCCCTGCCCTGACCCTACGCAGGATGGCCGCCTCCCGAGGCGGATATGTCTGTGTTCGGAGCACTCTGGGGGAGTTTCTGAGCTAGGAGGGGATAGGGAGCTGGTTTAAAGCAACCCCGTGCTTGCCCTGTCCCTAAGGCGGATGGGGGCAGCGGAGAAGTGCTGGTCCCTGCGACAGCCGGCCCTTTAGCATCTCCACACGCCCCCTTGTGGTCACTGTGCGCCCCTGCGGCTCCTGTGGCTCGGCCACATCGCCGGTAGTCCCGGCCACACCCGGGGGTGCGGGAGACAAAAGGATGTGGCCGGACTGGAGGCCCCGTCAGCCGCCGGCCCAGAGGCAGGCCTGGGCCGCCTCAGCACCTTCCGCTCTGCCGGGTGCGTCTGGGTCTCCGGGCACAGGTGGCGACAGCGGCGGCGGCGGCCACGTGGGGGAGCCGCGGGGCGACCTCTGCCCCTCCCCTCCTAAACCCCAAGCGCAGCCGGCCGGCGCCCGCGGAGCCTGAGAAGTGCCTGACGCCCGGCGGCTGCTCCCACGTTTTCCGGGAGGAGCGGAGGGAGGCTGCGGTGGGTGCGCGCAGTGAGCAGGGACTGGGGCCCCGAGGGCGCCCAGGGCCGCAGCGCGCAGGGCTCCCTTCGGCGGCCCTGCGGTTCCACTCCAGCCCGGACTCCGGACGCCCCGCGCCCCGGTACGGCCGACGTGCTGCGCCCTGCAGGGAGAGAAAGGACAGAAAAGGGGAGAAAGGGCCTTGCCTGGTGGCCGCATTTGTCTCCTTCCTCCCGACTGCTGAGGGACCTTGCCCCTCTGACTGAGCTAGGCCGGGGAGGCACTGCCCCCTGGTGGCCGCTAGCCGTCACGGCAACTGTCTTCGTCCTGGGCACACTCCATTTTCGCCCCAGGGAGCTTCATTGGGTCCTGTCAGAGAAAGCCTGTGCCTCCCTCCAAGCCCCGCCACACCTCCCTGGGGGGTGGTACGAGAGGGTCACAATAACAGCACAAAGTAGCACTTTTCTGGTCCAACCCCATCTGCAGAATTGTGTATACTGTGGACCGGACAAGTTCCAACCAACTAGTTCAACAAATCCGAGGGAGTCTGGGCCACTCTGTGACATAAGGTGACCATTTCTCTGAGCTTGCACTCCCTCTCTTCCCAGTACTCAGTTCTGCCCTCTAACATGCATAAAGCTCTGCTGCTCTGTACCCCCTCAGCTTAAAGCTGCGCTTTCCCTCTCACCCTAAGTGACTTTCCCTTGGGCCCTCAAGCAAATAGCCCCTCAGTATTATTCCACGGCCCCCTTCACCCCATGGTTCCCAGATTAGAATCTCAACACTAAAATCCTTGCTATATTGGCAAGGTGCCTTTAACACTTTAAACCAACAGTACTCTCGGATACTATTTTTGATAGACAGAGTGTTAATTGGTTATAAAGGGGAAAGGCAGAGAATGAGGACTCTGATTCTGGAGGTCTCTTGGTACCTGGCAGGTCACCTGTTAAAATGGCAAGGAGAGAGTGTAGAAGCCTGGACTAGCAGGACCGGTGGTGCTCACGTGGAGAGAGGGGGATGCCGGTACGTGGAGAAGAAAGTGGAAATCATAGTGTTCAGTCTCACCCACTCCAGGCACTAAGCCCTGCAGTACATCGAGGGTCTGGAACTTTGGGGAGACTGGAGCATGGCAGACATCCAGCCCAGACCTGGCAGAAGACATGAATGGAGTTGTTCCCCCCAAACATGAGCAAAACTCCTGAGAACTTGCATAAATGCCTGTGTCATTCGGAGTGGTGGAGGACACTAAGGGACCCTGAAGTTGAAGAAATAAAGCTAATGGATAGACCCCAGATTGACTGCCCCTGGGGATACCCAGGAGAAATAGTCAGGTTCATCCAAATCACTGGAATCCTGGTGCCATGCAGACATGCATCATGCACTCTGGCACACTTGGAATAGACCCAGTTTGCTCATTAAGGAAACGTGGAAAGGGACATCAGTCGAGAAAGCTGGTGCTCATGGTTGGACGTGAATTCTCGGAGCTCCATGCTGGCTTTGGAGAACCCGGAAGGCAGTGATGACACAACAACTGAAGAGACCCCCACAGGCTGCTGAGCATCTGAACAGGTCTAGAGACATCTAGCTATCCAGGAGAGAGAAAAATGCAAACAGTGTTACCCAAGCTTGCAGAGATTCCTGACCACTCCATGTTCCTGGAAAAAGGATGCCTGAAAGCACTCTTGAAGTTCCTTATCTCATACCTTAAGTTTCTAGAAGGACTGAGTCTTCCTGGAGACTGTGGGGGGCAAACAAGGGTCTGATGTGCCAGAATGTGGGGGCCCCTGGAGGAATGGTTGTGTAAGCTGGATCCCGCAGTTCCTGAGGCCCACCAGATCCACCCTCCCTTTCCAGTGACATGATCTGATAAATCTGCTTTTGTGCTTCAGGGCAAGAGAACAGGACTTTTCTTTACGTATAACCAAATGAGTCCTCTTACAAGAGCTTGTTAAGACTTCAAAATGATTGGATAAGTGCTAACAAGAGGGCAACATCTCAGGCAATGGCAAGGTGAAGTGTGATTGATTGGGCAGGGGCACCAGTGCTCTTAAGAGAGATGAAGAAATTAGGTGCTGGGAGTACAGGTCTGTTCTGAATGCTCCACGGAGGCTGGTCCAATAGACTTTAGATAATGGAAGGTCTGTTTTAACCTTTCATATGGTAGGTCACTCTCTCTTCCAATCACTAAACGTATCTCACTCTTGGACTTCAGATCTCAGTACTTAACACTTAACTTTTAAGTGTATTGGGGGCCTCAAAAAAAAAAACCCCACACTAATGAAACCCACAGTAATGAAATCCTGCCCCCGTCCAAATGGCATGAACTAGCTACACACACAGAGCAGAGGCCCCTGTGGGTTGAGGATTATTAAATATGAAGTATGTTTGTCAGGAAAAACCTTTGTTTATATAAACAATGGAAGCACCACCATGGTAACCCCGCTCTGTTTGCTCTGCAGCCCAGAGAGGCCTCCCAGCCAAATTCCCGCCTCCTTTCTCGCTGCTAGCCTACATTTTTAAAAAAACATCCCCAGCCAAAATTCCATGATCTGCCTGCTTGGTTTCCAGGCTCAGAAATATCATTTTAAAAGTGCTGGGGAACCGGTCGAAGCCACTGCCAAAGCTTCTAAATGAAAGCTCATTTCTCACACACACTGTCTCACACACAAAGACACATTTTGTTTGCCAACTACAGTATGCTTTTCCTTTTTTATGCAACCCAAGTTTCCTTGGGCCCCACAGGCCTGCCGGGCCAATGAAAGAACCTCAACACATGGCCAGCAGGAACCCACACTGGCCCTGGGTTTGTCACCCACCTGCTCCCGGGGGACTCTGGCCTCCGAGGAAGTGTTGCTGAGTAAGGGGTGTCGTGTGCATTGAACAGACTCACCGCTAGACACAGTGCCCCTTGTCACCTCTACACCCAGCAGCCAGGCCATTTGGTGGTGTGCAGTAAAGCTCTGGAGAAGCCCTTATTTTCCTTTGTGTTCTGCTCAGTGTATGCGCCTGAAACCAGACTGCGTACCCATGGTCTCATTGACACTTTTAACGGAAGATGCCGCTGCTATCCCAAAGAACCCAAGCTCATGTCCAAGGGCTGGTCCGGGTGGGGGCCCCTGGCTCTTCTCCAGCGGCTAAGCTCCAAGTCATCCTGCCTAATCCACAGGAGACTATATAGGCCTTCACCCAAGTTCAGGTTCAAGTTCACCACCCCTTCAGGCATGTCCAAATAAGTCTGACCCCCTTACACCCAAGTGGGGATCCCTCATCCATCCAAGACTGGGCGTTAGTGAATGCAGCAGTGACAACCACCCTCTTGTCCACCGCCAGAGGATCCAGGCTCAAGCCCTGGGGAAAGGATTGCTCTGTTCCAACAAGAGAAGTAAATTGACATCAGATCATTTTCCAACAGTTTTTCCCACTTCTTAACATTTGCCACATTGCATTCTACATTCCAATTTCCAAAAGGACAGGAACATTAAGAGAAAGAAATAAAATTAACTGGAATCAATAACTTTATTAATTTTCAAGCATGAGACTTAGGGCTGAGCATCAAGTATGGCTTTGACCCAAAATGTTCTCCTGGAGATACCAGGGAAATCAGACCTGCAGAGAAAATAGTGATTTTGCAATAAATCGAGTTAAAGTTATTAACTAAAGTTGGTCAAATTTTGGGTTTCTTTCTTTCTTTTTAACTTGGCTTGTTACAGTTTTTACTTACTTTTTAAAGTCCTTAATATAGAATATGCAGTGCTTTCTCTCTCGACTACCTACTTCCCATTCACATTTCTGGTAAGTTCTACCTTCCATATGCTACATATATTACATGTGTTACACATATTATAGGATTAAAAGTCCTTTCATACACATTCTCTGAAGTAGTAAGTGTTTAAGAGCTTCAAGGCTCTAGTTCATTCTCAACTCAGGCTTCAATTTACACATTTCCAACTCAACCCAGGGTAGGTGGGAGCCAAAAATGACTTTTAGAGTCATTTGGCCTCCCCTGGTGTGTTTCAATCCAGGCATCACACCAAGAAAATGATGCCTCTGCTTAGTTCTAGCACCAACTGAGGAGCAGGAAGAGAAGCTGAATAACTTTCTGCATAAATCAGGCCTTTTGCATCATTACTTTCTCCAAAGTGTACTAAATACTTGAACTATATTAATGATTTGATACCAATTCCAATGTTTTTGGAAGGGGGGGATTCCCCACACCACCAAGCAATTAACTCAATTTTTTAAAAAGATTTTACTTATTAATTTGGGAGACAGAGAGAGAGCATGAGATGGGAGAGGGTCAGAGGGAGAAGCAGACTCCCCTGCTGAGCAAGGAGCCTAACACAGGGCTCCATCCCAGGACTCCAGGATCATGACCTGAGCCAAAGGCAGACACTCAACCAACTGAGCCACCTAGGCACCCTGCAGTTAACTCATTTCCAATGCTATCTACCCACAGACAACATCAGATTCCACACAGAAAGACATTCAGTCCCACAAGACTGACCCCACTTCACCTAACAGCTGCAAGCCCAGGCTGTCACCTGCACTTCTGACCAGACTGGAATCAGAGGTTCCTGCAATCCCCTCCTTAGGTTTAATTATTTTGCTACACCAGCTCAAAGAACTCAGGAAACCCATCTACTCACTAGAGAGCCGATTTATGACAAATGATATCAAAGGATATGAATCAACAGGCAGCTGAAGCGATCTGTACACAGGGCAAGTATGTAGGAAGGGGTCTGCAGCTTCCCTGCCCTCTCTGGGCACGCCACCCTCCCTGCACCTTCCTGCATGTGCCAACCCAGACGGTCTGCAAACCCCATCCTTTTGTGTTTTCATGGAGGCTTCATCACAAAAGCACGAATAATTCATTAGCCATGGTTACTGGCTCAGCCTGCAGCCCCTCTTCCCTCCCAGAAATCAAGGCATGGAACTGAAAGTTCCAGCCATCTAAGCACATGGTCGTTTCCCCTGGCAACCAGCCCCTTCTTAGGTGACCAGGGGGCTTTCCAAAAGTTACCTCAAGAACATAGTGAACGACACTTTTAGGACACTTATCACTTAGGAAATTCCAAGAATTTTAGGAGCCCTATGCCAGAAACCGGACGAACAATCAAATATATGTGTCGTGTTATAAACTACAATACCACAGTATGCAAGGTACTTTTCCTCTTCTTATTTCACTCAGAGTCCTATATGCAGGGCACACTGTGCTCCTTCCCATACCATGGTCCAAACAGTAGACTTAAGTGGATTGGCCCATAAATATAAAGAGAACTGTGCCTGGGTGGCTCAGTTGTTAAGCATCTGCCTTCGGTTCACGTCATGATCCTAGGGTCCTAGAATTGAGCCCCACATCGGGTTCTGGGCTCAGCGGGAAGCCTGCTTCTCCCTCTCCCACTCCCTCTGCTCGTGTTCCCTCTCTTGCTTGTCTCTCTCTGTCAATAAATAAATAAAATCTTAAAAAAAAAAGAGAAATGGCTATGAACATTGTAATGAGCATAAATCTAAATGAACATTGTATAGAATAATGTCTTATGAGGTTAAATAAAAATATAACTTTTTTAATTATTATTTATTTTAATTATTTTGTTAAAAATTACATGTTAACATATATTAAGAGGAGGGAAATGAAGTTAAAATTTCTTCAAGAGCTTCCATAGTTTGTAAGAAGGACAACATAGATTAACTTTAGAATTTGATGCCTAATAAATGAATATTGTAATTTCTACAGTAACCCCTAAAAGAACAAAACCAGACTGTAACATCAAAACAGAAGTGAAAAAATGGGACGATGAAAAAATATTTAATCCAAGAAGAGACAGAAAAGAGAGAGTAAGAGAGAGGGGGAGAGAGAAACCAAATAGTACTGGCAGGTCAAAAACAATACACAAAATAAAATGATAGACATGGACCTAGGGTATGTTTCTAAATGTAAATTAACTAAATGCACTATTGAAAAGACAAACATTTCAAAGTCAATTTTTGAACTCCAATAATATGCTGTTCGTAAGAGTTTAAATCTAAAACATAAGGTTACAAAAGGTTGAAAATCAAAAGATGAAAAGTATGTATCATGCAAATATTAACCAGAAGAAAGTTGGTGTGACTGTATTACTAAGTGACAAGCTGAATTTTATTTCATTTTTTTAAAGATTTATTTATATATTTTAGAGAGAGAGCAGAGGGGAGGAGAGGAGCAGAGAGAGAGGAAGAAAGAGTCCTCAAGCAGACTCCCTGTGAAGCGCAGAGCCTGATGTGAGCGGGGCTCGATCTCATGACCCTGAGATCAGATGAAACCAAGAGTCTGTCACTTAACCAACGAAGCCACCCAGGCGCCCCAACAACCTGAATTTTAAAGTAAAACTTTATAACTAGAGAATAAAGAGGGTTCTTTCATAAGAAACATTTTCAATTCATCAACAACAGCTTTCAATGTGCATTCATCTCATTGTAACATCAGAATGAGTAAAGCAAGTATGCAAGAAGAACTCTATAAAGCGGCTGCATGAGAAGAGGTGAGAGAATTCCACCAACGTAGATGTTAACACGCCCATCTCGGGAAATGATCACCAAACCAAACCACCAACCAGGGTAGAGAAGATCTGACCAACACAACCGACAAACAACCCTAATGGGCCTATTCGAAGACCATTCCAGCCACAGCATAGGACATACGCTAAATTCAAGCACACACAGAACACCTGGAAAAAACTGACCATATACCAGACTAGAAGCAAGTATTCAAGAGATTAAAGTAATTCAGAGCATGTTCTCTGACCATGTTAGATACCAGCAACAAAATGGTAACAAGAATTATATGTTTGAAAATTAAGAAACACATCTAGGTAATCTCTGAATCAAAGAACTCATAATGGAAATTAGAATGTATCCTGCACTTGAGTAACCCAAATATGACACATCACAACGTAAAGCAATTTGGAGAGGGAAATTTAAAGCCTAAAAATGCCAGACTGAATTTCTTCTAGGAAGGCAACATAACCCATTTCATTAACAGATTAATGGAGGAAAATAGTGTGATGTCAGTAGAAGCTTTTGATACAACCTAAGCAGCCATATAGGAACTAAAGACAAACTCTTAGCAAACTAAGAATACGAAAAACAAAACAACAAAAACTTCCTTAACCTGTAAAGGGTGTCTACAAAAATCTATAGCAAATATAATACCTAATGGCAAAATGTTGAAATTTTTCCTTTGGGATTAGGACAAACAAGGAAGTTCCCAATACCATTTCTTTCTTTTTTTTTTTAGAGTATTTTTTTTTTAAGATTTTATTTATTTATTTGACAGAGATCACAAGTAGGCAGAGAGGCAGGCAGAGAGAGGAGGAAGCAGGCTCCCCACTGAGCAGAGAGCCCGATGCGGGGCTTGATCCCAGGACCCTGAGATCATGACCTGAGCCGAAGGCAGAGGCTTTAACTCACTGAGCCACCCAGGTGCCCCCCTCATTACCCCAATTCTATTCAAATTGTACTGGATGTCCTGGGCAGCAGAGTAAGGCAAAAAAAAAATTTTTTTTTTAAAGATTTTATTTATTTATTAGAGAGAGAGAGCACAGGCAGACAGAGAGGCAGGCATAGGCAGAGGGGAAGCAGGCTCCCTGCCAAGCAAGGAGCCCGATGTGGGACTCGATCCCAGGATGCTGGGATCATGACCTGAGCCGAAGGCAGCTGCTTAACCGACTGAGCCACCCAGGCATCCCAGCAAAAAAATTTTTTAATGTGTAAGGATCAGTAGGAAAGAAACAAACCCAGTTATTCACAGGTAATATAATACTGCATATAGAAATATGTGAATTTAGCAAAATTGCAGCAAACCAAAGTCAACATACAGAATTTCATTATATTTTCTATACCATCAAAAAAAAAAGCTAGAAAATGTAAATTTTTAATTTTTTTTAATTTTTTAAAAAAAGTAACATTTATAAGAACAAAAGTTATCAAGTACGTAGGAATAAATACAGCAAAAGATGTGCAAGTTCTCTGAATCCGTTTCCTTGTAGCTGCAGTAATCATTTACCAAGAATATGGTGATTTAAAACAGCAGAGATTTATTCTCTTTCAATTCTGGAGGCCAGATGACCAAAACTCCTATCACGGAGTTGAAATCAAGGTGTTGGTAGGAACACACTTCCCCTGGAGACTCTAGGGAAAAATACATTTATCTCTTCAGCTTCTAGTAGCTGTACCATTCCCACATCTGCCTCTGTGGTCAAAATCCCGAATGGCTTCTTCTTCTTCTGCCTCAAAATCTCTCCCCCACTGAGAACAATAGTCTTTATGAACTGGATTCTGTTGTTTGCCATTTTTTTCCCTCTCACTGAGGATAGCATGTTTGTGCTTTTTTGCATTTTGAGCTTATTTCTTGACATACTGAGGGAGACGCTTTGAGGCTTATACTGAGTTTGCTGCTCCAGAACATTCGGGTTTGCTTATGCCAGGTGCCTGAGGGCTCTTGTCAACTCAGGGTCATTGTGAATAACTTCTCAGATTGAGGTTTTTTAGCACAAATAGGTAGGGCCAACATCCGACACAAACCCTGCCTGGGGTCTAGCTGTGGTAAGGAATTCCCGTGGGAGACTCATCCCCCTTCCACCACAAGCCAGGCTGAGGCCCGCCTTTTCCCTCATCATTACCCTCTCTGACATACTTCCTGGGTTTCTCTTTGGCCAAGAATGTCCCCCACCCCTTTCTTCAGACTGTGGCTTTGTCTCCTGGCCCCCAAGTGCAGCCCATTAGCATTGAAAAGCTCTAGCCTCCCGGAGACCAACAGATGCCCCCTCCAGGGCTGCCCTCAGCTTCAGTATTTCTCCAAGTAATGCTTGCTTACTCTTCGCTTTGGAGAATTTTTTTTCATTCTTTTTCTTTTGCCTTTTGTATCCAGCATTAACTTTTCTATCTCGGGAATTTCCTCTTGCTACCTCATCTATAATACTGACAAATTCCTGCTGCCACCTTTCTACATATACGGGTACCCAATTTAGGTACAAGAATGGAGATGAGAAGGAGGGTCCCAACCTAGCTAAGAGAGAGAGAAGCAAAAAGTTCTGGCCAAGAGTCACAACAATCTGAGTGCTTGCTGAGGGCAAAGGGAACATGAAATGAGTAATGGAAGAGAAAATGTATCTATTTGTATGTGTGTACTTACAGAAATTTATATAAACTATGTACTCTTGACTAGTATAAATGAGTGTTTAGTATGTTGTCTTTTCTTGATATATATTCATTTATATAATCAACTTTGTCCTCTCCCTCCTTCTAATTATTCTACTTAAGACTATATGAACTTAAAAAAAAAAAAAAAAAGATCTTATTTGTGACAGAGCATGAGCAGGGAGGAGGGGCAGAGAGGGAGAAGCAGACTCCCCACCGAGCAGGCAGCCCAACGGTGGGCTTGATCCCAGGACCCTGGGATCATGACCTGAGCTGAAGGCAGACGCTTAACCAACTGAGCCACCCGGGCGCTCCAGACTTTATGACTTTTATATGAAGAGGGACTGTGACTAAGGGAAAAAAGTGAACATCACTATAAAAAGTGGACATCACTTTTTTGGGGAGAAATGTGTGAAATGTTATCTTCTCATCTTGGGAAGAGTGTGTGTCTTTATTCCATAAGGGATAGTGGCAGCAAGTCAAGGAGAACCATGGTATTCTTCTTGCTCTTCTTTGGAAATTTAAATACGGAGACAAGGGTGAGTAGAGATGCTGGGTAATCCAAAGGGTGGACTGCACTAGACAGTATCTAAGTTCTCCCTTTCACTGGATACTTAGCCACAGAGATCCAATTAGATTTCACCAGTGAGAGCCACTTGTACAGAATTTGGAGAAGAGAGGTAGAAATAAGTATTCTCCAGTGGTAAACTGCAAACAAGTTAATGGGCCTCAGGCAGCTAATGTGGGATTTGCCCGCAGCTTCCACGCATCTTTCTGGCAGTGGCCCACCCTGGTGCTACAGCAGCCCAGACCCCTGACAGTAGTGGCTCTTTGTAATTCCTACCCTGGCGGATGGCACAGTTCTCCTTTCCAACCTCCCTCCATCCTCTGCCTTTCCCCAGGCCTTCTAACTAGAAATGCCAGCTGGTAGTGACTTAGGATTTCTTGATCAAACTCTAACTCAGCAAGTAAAGGCACTGAAAGAAAAAAAGTTAGAAATAAAAATGTGATTTAGGGGATGCCTGGGTGGCTCAGTTGGTTAAGCAGCTGCCTTCGGCTCAGGTCATGATCCCAGCGTCCTGGGATCGAGTCCCACATTAGGCTCCTTGCCTGGCAGGGAGCCTGCTTTTCCCTCTGCCTCTGCCTGCCTCTCTGTCTGCCTGTGCTCGCTCGCTCTCTCTCTCTAACAAATAAATAAATAAAAATCTTTAAAAAAAAATGTGATTTAGAGTGTAACTGAAGGTCAGCAAGCATTTTATTAGGGAACTCCCCTGGCAAAGGCACTGTTTAGGCAATGAGAAATATGTGTATCATTTAAGCAGAGCCCATTAGTCCACAAGTCCTTCTCATACCTACGGATCAAGAGTACCCAGGATACTGGGCAGCACAAGGTTAAGAAAGGAAAAGCAAGGACTGTTACATTTTGCAAAGGATTGTCCATTTAAATAATGACCCAAGTTTTGAGGCATCCTATCTGGGCATAAGCCAAGCCATGACAGTATTGAAAAAATAAAATCTTGAATTTAAAAAATAACTTTAGGGGCACCGGGCTGGCTCAGTTGGTGGAGCATGCAACTCCTGATCTCAGGGTCATGAGTTTAAGCCCCATCTGGGGTATAGAGATTACTTAAAAATAAAATCTTTAAAAATAAATAAAATAAAATAAAAAATAACCTAAAAAATTAGCATTATCTTCTGATAGGATGTCAACATTCTCAGAGCTGCCCTTCCTTAGTTTCAGTATATTGAACCCAAAGGAACTGAGGACCATTAACATAGGAATGTCACCCATCAGGAAGGCCAAGTTGAGGAGAACAACATGTCTACAAGTCAGCTGGCTTTTGTCTGTTCTGGGGAGCTCCTTCACTCCTGCAACCAGGCATTCATGAACAAATTTACACAAATATGTCTCTGCTGAGAAAATAACTCAAAGCACTGAAGTTACTAACATTGTGTAAGTAAAGTCAATTCTGCTTTAAGAGGCCATTTCACTTCAAACATCAAAAAACAAAAATAAAAACAAAAAACACAAAAACCCTACATATTAGCGAATTGGTTTTTTTTTTAAGATTTTATTTATTAATTTGACAGAGATCACAAGTAGGCGTAGAGGAAGGCGGGGGGTGGGGTGGGGTGAGGAGGCAGGCTCCCCGCTAAGCAGAAAGCCCCTTGCGGGGCTCCATCCCAGGACCCTGAGATCATGACCTGAGCCAAAGGCATGACCCACTTAACCCACTGAGCCACCCAGAATTAGGAAGTTTTAAAGTTAATTTGTTTCTTTCAAACCAAAAAATACTTTGAACTTTGGTAATAACACATGGGTCCAAGTTAATAACCAAGAACATGAGATAAAAATCTTACAAGGAAAACAAACAAAACAAAATCTTACAAGGATTTCCCTCAGTTCTTAGGTTTCTACATAGCAGCAGTAAAAGTAAATTCAATATTCGGTTTACATTTTATTCAAAGGATAAATATAAAATTAGGAAAGCAAGAGATAAAAGTCAAAGCAAATATATTTAATATTTCAAAACAACTCTACATATAAAGCAAATGGGCAGGGGGAATGCCCCATGAATCAAACTGGCTACCTGCATTCACATCTATCAGAAACTTGTATCTACTATTTCCCTTGCCTGAGAACTACCAGCCTTCACTGTCTCAGGTACAATCTAACCCATTAGGGGCACTGTTTGAAGACCAGGCTTTCTAATGAGTCCATCTCACACTGAACTTGCCACAGAACATCCATGTCTGGAGGACGCCACACTGGCATCAGTGAGGACAACATGCGGACAAGAGTGTCACCTGAAAGGGGCTGTTGGCAGGAACAGACCGTAGTGACCCTGGTACGCGGGGACCTTTACAGCTGGGATGTTGTAGGACAACCTAAAATTAATGGACAGCCACCTTTGAGTCTCACAAATTAAGAATGTATTAGCTGGGGCGCCTGGGTGGCTCAGTGGGTTAAGCCTCTGCCTTCGGCTCAGGTCATGATCTCAGGGTCCTGGGATCGAGCCCCGCATTGGGCTCTCTGCTCAGCGGGGAGCCTGCTTCCCCCTCTCTCTCTGCCTGCCTCTCTGCCTACTTGTGATCTCTCTCTGTCAAATAAATAAAATCTTTAAAAAAAAAAAAGCATTAGCCCTTTAGGTATAATGAATCTAGAATTCTCCGTGACTATTCTAGCAATTCTAAGACCTCACTGTATTTACCTCCATTTCGGAACACATAAAGCTGAGTGATAGAGGCAGAAATGAACTCCTAAAGGACCCCCCAGGATGTAAACGAGCTATGAGTTCCACAATACACCTTATTAGGCTCTGGTTTTTAAATTGATGGATGCTTCTAAATCACTCAGTATACTCCAGAAACTAAAAGCATATGAAAAACATGCCAAGAGCTTTCATCCTAATAAGTATAAACAATCTTTTTAATCTTACACAAACAGAGGTAGACTGATAAGTGAGAGGAAAGAACTGTAACTCTATCCAAAAAGCATTTCTCTAATTGTTTCCAAGCTCCATTTTTTTATTCCATATTTTCAACTGTACATTCATACTTCATTTTCAAAAATCTCTTGAAATATGAAAAGGAAAATATGGCTACATGACAGCATTAGGAGAAATACATGAGAAAACACATATGTGAACCGTGGAATTTGAGCCAATAAATCATGTTAGTATGAAGTTCAAAACTGTGGTCTTTCAATCTTGCAAATAATCTCTTGTACACATGCTAACCAAAAAGAGAATAATGAATTTATCTTATTACACACATACTTCTGGGGTTTATTTATTTAACCGCTGGTTAAATAACCTGTAACCTGGCAACCTGTCTGTATATAATGACAAGATTAGTTTACAGCTCCAGGATGTTTAAACTAATAAAGTCCCTATTATCATTTCTTTTCTTACATCATTTTGTAAAATGCAGGACCCCTATTTACCTTCAGATTAATGAGAGAAACTTAACTCTCACTTCTTTTCCTCATCCAAAAAAGTTAACAATTTCTTTTTCTTAAACGTTACTCCAATGAAAAACAGGCCTCTAATTTTTTAGGGAAATTATTTCTTGGCCTTTAGTAAGTACTCAGTAAATACTTCTAGCCAATTGAGGAGAATTTAAAGATAACTGCTTAATAAAAGTAAAGCTGGATTTTATGCCAAAATGTGGCCTGTGGAAAAAATGGCCCACGCTGTGTGGCAGCCCCAGGCTTTGCTGCAACACAGAGACAGAGATGAGGGACTGGCCTCAGTTCTCCGGGAAGGCAAAACAGCACAGCTATTCATTCAAACTACCCTGGCTCATAACTCTGTCTCCTGCAGAACACAGCAAGTGCTGTAAGCACTCTGGATAGAGATTTTCGCTTGCTGTTTATAAAAGAATCCTGTCAAAGGAATCTTTGTTCTATAATTAACAGATTGCCAGAAACTACAGAAACCTTAGCATACATGCTGTCTTGTTACTCACCCATCTTAAATATCCTTCTTTTGCAACTATCAATTCACTTATGCAAAGCTGTTGATCACTGTATACACTAGAAATTCGCTAGAAACACATTCTCACAAAAAATTTTAAAAGACTTGTTAAAGTATATGACATCAGAAAAACTAGATCCTTTGTTTTAATCTAATGATTCTTTCAAAAAACAACTGGCAAGTTGGAGTGGAGACATGAAACTCTTGATTGTATTTATCCAATCATCTCTTCTTTTAAAAAGCAATAGTAATGAAGTAACTCCTAGCATCAGAAAAGTCTACTAAACAACTAAACACTGGCTACATTCATAGTGCAATACAATCTTTAACACATCTACAAACATGTATACACTTCAAATATTGGCAAATTGCTTCAAAATGCAATTCTCAGTAAGTTTTGGTAATTTATTCACAGTTCAAGGTTAGAGTTATTGGACTTACAAGAAATGAGGAAGAAATGATCCAATGGCTCGGTAAACTACACATTTACCTTACAGAACAGAAAACTGAAACAAAGCAAATATTCTAAAATCTCCTGCTCACAATCAGTATAATTTAAACAAATATCAGAAGTTTTGTTTAAGCAAAAAAGAAAGAGAAAAAGGAGAAAAAGACACCAAAAAAAACAAACCAAAAGTCAACCACAGAACATTTAAAAAGTTAACAGGATCATTTCTGTATTCATTCTGAGTACCGTAAGAAATGTAATTCAAGAATTTCCTAAAACATTCTCATTAGCCATTATTTATGGTAGATTCCTTAACAGTGATACCAAGCTATTACAGACATACAAGTTAATACAGCATAACTTTACAGTCTTGGTAGTCAACTATGATTTTCTTTTAACCCTGGAAATTACTAGTTCAAAGCAAATGTTATCAGTCCTATCGGTTGTCATGTCACAGATCTGAAGATATGATTAAACTCATCAAGCTAGGGAAATACTGATATTAATAATCTTAAATATTGTGAGAAAAAACTGATGTGTTAATTCTTCTAAACTTGAGATTCTGACATGAAGAACACAGAAAGTGATCTGAAGTATGTTTTCATGAAGAAGACACTCTGGTAGTCTGGTAGATAAAACCTACTGATTACGTGGACATAAGGCTAAAAACCTTCCTTTACCATTCCGTTCCATTTCTTTGGCCTTCACAAATTCCCTGTGAGCTATGATTTCTTTTTCAACAAACACTTTTCAATAACATTGTGCTTTTTAGAAAAATCACCTAAGTTGTCACATACTATCGTTAACATTAGTCTTTCCCTTTTATTGCTATAGCCTATCTTAAGTTTTTAAGCAGATAAAACACTGACTCCAAAGGACTTCTTAAAATATATTTGTTAAAGCAAACATTTCAGCTGGTCTTCCTTCTTTGAAGACAATATAAGTGCCAAATGAACATTACCAAGGAGCTAAAAAAGGCGGGGGGAGGGGGGCGGGATGACTCCTTTTCCTTCTGTCCTCATGATTAGCTTAGGCCAAGAGATCTGTAGTCAGAAGGCTAAGACGACACCATCTTAGAAACAACTTGCCAAAAAACTAAGAGAGAAAATCTGTGTTAGCTCTCTTAACTCCCAGCCCCATCTGCAGGCAGCCCTGTGTCGGCCCCCTGGAGTAGTAGTCCGCCCCCGTGGAGTAGTACCAACGCTTGCTGCTTTCTTCCTTGTGCATTTCGCCTTTGCCGCTCCCTGGCGCACAACAGACACGTGGGCCACGCAGCCTGAGCCAACAGCGCACTCTACAAAATGCACCTTCCCTCTTTTGAACATTATACGCCCCTAAACTTGGACCATTATTTAACAAGCCAGCTCACCTCCACCTTTCCACTCCCTTCACCTTGTGCCCGCAATGATCTTAGTCTTCACCAGAGATAAGTCTGCCTGGGGACAAGCAGACTCTGCTTTCAACATGATGTCCTTTCCAGGTCCTGGCACAGTGACTTGCCCACAGTAGGAGGCTGACACAATTAGAGCACACTAAAAACAGTGAACATTAATTTCCTCTTCCCACTCATTCCTATGGCACAGGAAATTTTAAAAAGACAGAAAAGCCAACTGACTGCAAAGGAACCATCATTTGCTGAGTCATGTATGAGATGCTACCCATGGCCCCAGCCTAAAAAGGGCTCAGGGCTGAGGTAAGGAACTCTAAGTTACATGTGAATGAATTTAAACTCTAAATGTACTACAAGAAAGAACTTTTTATATAAGGACTCCTTTTGTAGAATACCTTCCTTGAAAAATCATATTCTCTTACCTATTAATATTACATTGGTCCTAACTAGGCATGCACACTTATTAGTGATTTGCCTCATTAGAGTACCCTTTTTTGTGTTCGTAATTAATACATAAAAGAATTTAAAAATCACTACATGAAACAAAGTAAGAAGCAAGAAGGGACAAGAAAGAGAAACCATGTTTATTTGGAAAATATCACTTCTTTTTTCTTTAATATCAGCTTTTGATATCCAGTTCAGAACTTATCCTAGCTTGAAGTGTGTGTGTGTGTTTATGTGTGTGTGTGTGTGTGTGTGAGAGAGAGAGAGAGAGAGAGAGAGACACAGACAGACATAGAGGAAGACAAATTGAAAACCAATGATCAATTTCACATATTTGTTCACTTAGAATGCCGACTTAAACTTCAGACCATTAAGAAATGCTATAAATCCATACAAATCAGACATAAAATGCTAATTTAACATAAAAATGACACTATACACATACTAAAACTAGCAGGCCTAAACAAAATCATCTCAGAAACAATTAAAATAGATAAATATAGCTATAGTGACAACATACATATGATGTAAATAGTAACCTTGTTTTCTTTTTAAAAACAACCAGGTTTCTAGTCTCCATCTAGGATAGTCCTTCCAAAGTACCTCAAAATAGGCAAAGTATTTTTCTAACCCTAATACACAAGCAGAATTTTGTGCTCCCTTTGCAGTGATAGCTATTAGAAAATCTTAACCTCACCAAGAAATTCAAACACAGAAAAAAAAGAAAAAGCCTGAATTTACTTAAATAACTATGCTAAATATCTTACCTTCACAATTTAAAGGCAAAAACTTTAAAAAGAGAAGGACTTCACCAAAACACAAACACACTGCTCTATAACCCCCAAGATTTGGCCAAAAAGCCCCATGAAGAAATGATCACTCACACAACATGTTGGGTGTCAAACTAATATTCTACTCTATTTTAATCTAATCGTTAAATTCTGTTTCTGACATAAACCAGCTGAAGGCACCTTGATACCACTTTACTTATTTGTATCTTCTTCATTCCTAAATAGATTTCAGGGGTGGAACACAGACAGTAGAGAAGTATACCCAGGAAATAATACTCTATTTGATGCAATCCTTCACTAGTATCAGTGTAAAACATACAGCTTTCTCTAAACCTAGCTCAGCACATACACTTACAATCAAATGATTAGTCAAAAGACTTGCAGATCTTCCAAACTACAAAGAACTTCCAACTGGCAGGCTGGTATGAGTTTTATGCAACAAGGCAGTAAAAAGTTAAAATTCACAGCAAGCAATTTTTCCTCGGGACAAAAATTAGAGAACCCTGCCTATATCAGTACTGATTTAATCTCAGACATATGACAGCAACTTTGTGTGGTGATTTCCAACAAGTCATTAAAAAAACAAAAACAAAAACACAAGAAACAAAAAACTACAGATACAAGGAAATAAAAACCGGTTTTAGAAGATGGAAAAACTAGGAGTAGGACACCCCACCTGGAGGTCCCCCAACTTCACACAGAAAATCATGTGTCAATTGTCCTAAGCAGCTCAAAATTAAAGTTTCTGCTATAAAATTGTGCAAATACTTGCTGTTAAGAGTGGAGAAAACCAATGTACTACCATACTCTAGCTTCCTACCTTAATTCTAACTCGACCTCCAGATAACAAGCAACAAGTCAGAAACACTCAGGTTAACCTAACTTACATAGAAACCCCACTAAGAAAAGCTTTCAGTTTTTAAGTTCTACAAGTGTGATTTAAAAACAAAACACAAATTTCAAAACAAATCACATCATCTTCTCTTAATACATAAACTTAACAAAACCTTAATTAAATGTCTAAGCATTTGCATACATTGCCACTGTCTTTAGATATTCCAATTAAATGTACTACACTTTCTTTGGGCTGAATGAAGAGAAGCACGGTAAAACAAAGGCCAATTATTCTAAAAACACACAATCCTCCCAGACTGAAGTGCAGGACCCAGAAATTTAACACCCAGCATCCTTGAAAGAAAATGAGAGCTGAACCTCTTTGTGGTAATAATTCCAATATAAATTCCATTATTTAAACTCCCCCACAAATTACTGGAAAAATATGAGGTAATTTCACAAAAATCACAAATTGAGTGGAATAATCATAACTGATATATAAATAAGGGTTTACTAAAAAAAGGCTTCAGAGGGTGATATTTTAAATCAAGGTGTTAAATACAAAAGGTGTCTTGTGTTGCTCAACCGCCCAGAGCTGCAGATGCTCCTTATTCTACAGTTACAGATTTGGCAAGATTCCGGGGGAAATCAACCTGCAAAAGAAATAACATTTGAAAGACTGTACAGATTGGGCAGGGCGGAGGGGTGGGGCGGGGTAGGGAGAAGCAGCGACTCTAAGCAAATTACTTTTGCATATAGAACCAGAAAACAACATGTTCCTCAACCTTCTTAATTACAGACAATAAAAAAACTACAATTAGAAAACAAAGTCAAATAATGCATCTTAAAAATCCTGAAATGAGGAAAAAGCATCCTAAAGGGGCCGGCTCAGCAGAGAAAGCGCTCTGTGGTCCTCTGCAAAAGGCACAGCCCACTTAGGAGGGTAATGGGCCTCAGGCAGCTAATGTGGGATTTGTCAGGCAGCTTCCACGCATCCTTCTGGCAGTGGCCCACCCTGGTGCTAAAGCAGCCCAGACACCCCCCACCAGTAGTGGCTCCTTGCAATTCCTACCCTGGCGGATGGCACACTGGCCTCCCTCCCCTGCCTCTCCCCAGGCCTTCTAATGGCCGTGTAAGCCCTAAGCCTAATTCTCCCTGTTAAATCCTCTCTTACTAGAAATGCCAGTCAGTAGTGACTTAGGAGTTGTGTGTTAGAGCAGGATGTTGGGCTGTCATGACCGGGGGACTGGGGATGCTAAACCCTGCTATGTGTGGGGGCGTCCCAAAGAACTGCCAGCCACCCCGAAGGGTACAGAAGACACATGGGGATTCCACAAGGAGGTAATCTCCAATCACAGAGGTAGGCTCCAAGGTTCCTTCAGGTTCTATGGGTAAAACAAAGGTCATGATGTAACCTCTGAACTGGGCCATGCAAGTGTGACAGGTGACAGATAAATACCTAAGGCATTTCTCCAATGCTGTTGCTAAAAATTTAAAAGGAAAACTACGAATGAACCAGGTAAAAAGGGAGCTCAAGATTTCTCCAGGGCCCGTCACTCACGTCATAGCCTCTCAGCACAGCAAGATGGAAAGCCAGCAGCTGCAAAGGGATCACACTGAGGATGCCTTGCAAGCAGTCCACTGAGTGGGGCACCTTGATTGTTCTGTTTGTGTTCTTAATGGTCTCGGTATCTTCCTTATCACAAATCACCACTGGGCGTCCCTGGCAAAGAAAAACACACACACACAAAATCGCTGGTAAGCAAAAGCAGAGCTGTTCCACACGAACGTGCAGATTTTGCACTGCCCACATGCATGTGGCCTCACTGACTCACAATGCTACGTGGTAACTCAGATTGATCTGACTTACGGCCAAGGAAATGGAAACTGTGGGATTCGGTAATTTACTCAAACTCACACAGCTGAGAAATACCGAGCTCAGTTAACAGCCAGTAATATCTTTGGGGCTTTGTATAAAAGCCAAGTGATCTGAAGAAAACTCAGTTAAACACAACATCTGTAATAATAACGTAAAACCCAGTTTCTCCTGAAATATACTTTCAAGAATATTAACTTAAAAGGGAGAAGGACACACTGAGAGAGGACAGGACCAGGAGACTAGGACCTCAGTTTTGGTCTTGGCTCTGCTTATTACGAGATCAGGAGTTGTTGGGTGCTGTCAAAACTCTTGAGTATCTCAGTTTCTTCACATGTAAACTGCCACATGTTCTGTAAGCCTCCTACTAGGCACTGGTTTATCACTTTAAAGTCATAAAATTCAAATAAGCTTTAGTGACCCAACTCTTAGACAACCCTGGTGCCCTCCCAGGAACCCCTAACTTACCTGCCTGGCAACCACCTGCTGAAAAGCGTTCTGACACTTGGCGTAAGTGTGATCTCTCATGATGATCATGATGACCGGCATCAACTTATCCACCAAAGCCAAAGGGCCATGTTTCAATTCACCAGCAAGGATGCCTTCAGAGTGCATGTAAGTGATTTCTTTGATTTTCTAACAGGAAAGAACCAGATTAGTCTACAGTCTGCTTTTCAAAATCCCATTCTTACGCAAGTATTACATAAAACATCTGCTGTCTGAAGTCACTATTTAGCCAAAAGTATAAAAGGACCACTGATCTGTAAATATAGGTGAATAGATCATTTCTAAACTATCAAGTAACTGGAAGACTGTTCATTACCTAAGTAACTGTAAATTTTAAACCCACAAAAACTTGGTAAAGATTTTAGATGATCATGAATATATTAACTGTTCTTTTACTTGCCTCATGTTTATTTCCATGAAATCTCACACCTAGAGAACTTAATCTCTTATTTACTCACATGTAGACAACAAATTAACCCAAGTAGTTAACTAACTTGCTAAATCCAAATCAAGGTAGTAAAAATGTATTTTTCTTGATATTCACTTTTTTTTTTTAAGATTTTATTTATTTATTTATTTATTTGACAGAGATCACAAGTAGGCAGAGAGGCAGGCAGAAAGAGAGGGGGAAGCAGGCTCTCTGCTGAGCAGAGAGTCCGATGTGGGGCTTGATCCCAGGACCCTGAGACCATGACCTGAGCCAAAGGCAGAGGCTTAACCCACTGAGCCACCCAGGTGCCCTGATATTCACTTTTGAATTAAGTATTATGATACCCTTTTCTCAAGATAACAAATCTGAGTGCATAAATACAGGGACATTTTCAAAAGTCCTATTTCATTTGATCTAAAAGTATGTACGACTGTATGCCAGGTCCATAAGTCCTCAGACCACAACTGTAAGTGAGAAGACTTACCAGTGCCCCTTCAAGACAAGTAGCATAATGATAGCCACGTCCCATTATCAAGACTGACTTCTGGTGATAAAGTTCTGTTGCCAGTTTCTGAATTTCATCATCCATACTCAGTACCTCCTTAATCAAATCTGTTAAGAAGTAATATTAACAAAGTCTATGAAAAAAGGGTAATAAACTAAACCGATGTAATAACAATAATATATTGGAAGCAACCAACAAAAGACCAGTGTTTCTTTTTTTTTTTAAGTTTTTGGTTTTTTTTTTTTTTTTTTTTTAATTTATTTGACAGACAGAGATCACAAGTAGGTAGAGAGGCAGGCAGAGAGAGAAAGGGGAAAGCAGGCTCCCTACTGAACAGCGAGCCCGATGCGGGGCTCGATCCCAGGACCCTGGGATCATGACCTGAGCCGAAGGCAGAGGCTTTAGCCCAATGAGCCACCCAGGCACCCCAAAGACCAGTGTTTCTATTCTGTTATTTCAGTGAAGGATTTTTAAACATACAGGTGCCAAAGAAGAGAGATCTTTTTGACTAAATAGCTACAAGCCACAGACAGCTTCAAGGGTAAGAATAGGCTTCACCCATTAGCCACTCCCGCAGATAACAAAATATCCACTGTGATCTTCATACCAGGCAGTCGCTTCAGTCCAAGCATGATCTCTTTGCGTCTCTCTTGCATGGAGATCCTGTCATCACACATCATGAGGGCAAACATGACAAGGGATACAAACTGGCTGGTGTAAGCCTGAAACACCATAGAAAAGCAGAATTAGTTGCAGTTGCACTTTAAGAACTTGGAATTTTTAATTAAAAAAAAAGATGAAAATAAAGAATTCCCTCCCATTGGTTTTATAAATATGTATTATCTATTTTTTTTTTAAAAAAGAAAACAAACAAACAAAAAACACTGTTAAGGAGCCTGGGTGGCTCAGTTGGTTAAGTGACTGCCTTGGGCTCAGGTCATCATCCTGGAGTCCCAGAACTGAGTTCGGAATCAGGCTCCCAGCTCAGCAGGAAGTCTGCTTCTCCATTTGACCCTCTCCTCTCTCACTCTCTCTCAAATAAAGTATTTAACAAAAAACAAAACAGCATTAGTTAACAGCAAATTCAATCAGTACTTGGGAAATCTATCACTAGTCTTTTTTGAATCTGAAAAATGACTTAACCTTTATTTCCAAATACAAAACAAAAGTTCCTTATAATGCACCAGATGCTTACCAAATCCCTAATACCCTCAGAAAAGAACAGAAACATGCAAAGGAAGATGAGCAGAGTGTAAATCTGCACGTGCATAACCAGATTAGTTGTTGTTTTTTTTTAAGATTTTATTTATTTGACAGAGATCACAAGTAGGCAGAGAGAGAGGGGGAAGCAGGCTCCCTGCTGAGCAGAGAGCCCCATGTGGGGCTCAATCCCAGGACCCTGGGATCATGACCCGAGCCAAAGGCAGAGGCTTTAACCCACTGAGCCACCCAGGCGCCCCCAGATTAAGTTTTTTTAATATAAGTCAAAAGCAAAGCCCTGAAGGACTTTCCCTGAGGTACTTGCACTGGTTTTTTTGTTGTGTTTTTTTTTTTAAATTTTCTTTGATTTTTTTTTTTTTTTACCTTTGCCCATTGCTTATTCCTCACTCCCTTATTTCTCCAGTTTGACTTAAAAAAATTTTTTTAAGCTCAATTGTAGAAAAGTGGGTAGAAATAAAAAAAATCTTTTTTTTTTTAATTTTATTTATTTATTTGACAGAGACAAACAGCCAGAGAGAGAACACAAGCAAGGGGAGTGGGAGAGGGAGAAGCAGGCTTCCCACCAAGTAGGGAGCCTGATGCAGGGCTCGATCCCAGAACCCTGGGATCATGACCTGAGCCACCCAGGTGCCCCTAATCATCATGCTTAAATGTAAAATTACATTTTAATAACATGATATTAATAACATTTATGAATACTGCCTCCTAATCTTTACTGTCCTTCTTTCTTTAAATGGTTAAGAAAATTGTTAGATATACTCTTATAACTTGCCATAATCTTAATTTAATCACAAGCACTTTCCCAAGGAAGAATGCCTTCTTTCTTGCTTACTAAATGAGGGCAGTTTTTCCTCTCTTTAGGTGTCAGATGGCCCATCTGTTACAGGTACATTTAAAAGGTTCTCATGAGAATTAAATGAGACCAATGTAAACCATTCAGTGTAATTCCTAACACGAAGGCTCAAAACAAACTTTTACTGATGAAATCTTAAACTAAGAGACACCTATTATCCTAGGCTAGAGAACTGTGAATGTTTTAAAATGTGCAGTCAACGACCAAGACTATTTTCATTCCCATTAGCTGTATGAGACTGTGAGATGAGTGTTCTGCCACATTCTCTGCAATACTTAAAATTATCTCTTTAATAAGTTTTTACCATTTGGCTGTTAGACAATGGTCTCTTGCTACCACTTTATCATACATATCTTAAATCTGAAAAGACTGTTTTCATGTTCATTAGCCAATTGTGTTTTCTCTTTTAAGAATTAACTATATGTTCTTTACTTATCTCTGGACGTGGGAGTTTTTGGGGATTTTGTTTGTTTTTAGTTGGTGCTAAGAATGCCTTCACTGTTACGTTTCAAATACTTTTTCCCAGCTTGGATTAACCCTTTTATAATGGTGTTTATTAACTTAGCAAGTTTTATTTTTTTAACTTTGAGTAGTACTTTTAAGTCTAATCCATCCTAACATCAGTTAAGTATTATTAAATTTTCTTCATTCTATTGTTTTCATTGCCCCTTTTTGACTTTTTTTTATATTTTAGTCCATCTGAAATTGATTTTAGTGCAAAGTGTTAACTTGTGTTTTTATTCTTTTTTCTTTAAGCTTTTTTATTTAAACATATAATGTAACCCCACCACCCTCTCCCAACCCCCCTCCCCCCCACCCCCCTCAGTCTGTTTTATGACATTAAGAGTCTCTTTTGGTTTGTCTCCCTCCCGATCCCATCTTGTTTCATTTTTTCTTTTCCTACCACCTTAACCCCCACCCCTGTTGCATCTCCACTTCCTCATATCAGGGAGATCATGTGATAGTTGTCTTTCTCCGACTGACTTATTTCGCTAAGCATAATACGCTCTAGTTCCATCCATGTCGTCGCAAATGGTAAGATTTCATTTCTTTTGATGGCTGCATAGTATTCCATTGTATATATACACCACCTCTTCTTTATCCATTCATCTGTTGATGGACATCTAGGTTCTTTCCATAACTTGGCTATTTTGGACATTGCTGCTATAAACATTCGGGTACACGTGCCCCTTCGGATCACTATGTTTGTATCTTTAGGGTAAATACCCAGTAGTGCAATTGCTGGGTCATAAGGTAGCTCTATTTTCAATTTTTTGAGGAACCTCCATGCTGTTTTCCAGAGTGGTTGCACCAGCTTGCATTCCCACCAACAGTGTAGGAGGGTTCCCCTTTCTCCACATCCTCGCCAGCATCTGTCATTTCCTGACTTGTTCATTTTAGCCATTCTCACTGGTGTGAGGTGGTATCTCATTGTGGTTTTGATTTGTATTTCCCTGATGCCCAGTGATGTGGAGCACTTTTTCATGTGTCTGTTAGCCATCTGGATGTCTTCTTTGCAGAAATGTCTGTTCATGTCCTCTGCCCATTTCTTGATTGGATTATTTGTTCTTTGGGTGTTGAGTTTGCTAAGCTCTTTATAGATTTTGGATACTAGCCCTTTATCTGATATGTCATTTGCAAATATCTTCTCCCATTCTGTCAGTTGTCTTTTGGTTTTGTTGATTGTTTCCTTTGCTGTGCAAAAGCTTTTGATCTTGATGAAGTCCCAATAGTTCATTTTTTCCCTTGCTTCCCTTGCCTTTGGCGTTGTTCCTAGGAAGAAGTTGCTGCAGTTGAGGTGGAAGAGGTTGCTGCCTGTGTTCTCCTCAAAGATTTTGATGGATTCCTTTCTCACGTTGAGGTCCTTCATCTATTTTGAGTCTATTTTCATGTGTGGTGTAAGGAAATGGTCCAATTTCATTTTTCTGCATGTGGCTGTCCAATTTTCCCAACACCATTTGTTGAAGAGGCTGTCTTTTTTCCATTGGATGTTCTTTCCTGCTTTGTCGAAGATTAGTTGACCACAGAGTTGAGGGTCTATTTCTGGGCTCTCTATTTTGTTCCATTGATCTATGTGTCTGTTTTTGTGCCAGGACCATACTGTCTTGATGATGACAGCTTTGTAATAGAGCTTGAAGTCTGGAACTGTGATGCCACCAGCTTTGGCTTTCTTTTTCAATATTCCTTTGGCTATTCGAGGTCTTTTCTGGTTCCATATAAATTTTAGGATTATTTGTTCCATTTCTTTGAAAAAATTGGATGGGATTTTGATAGGCATTGCATTAAATGTGTAGATAGCGGGACGCCTGGGTGGCTCACTTGGTTAAGCGGCTGCCTTCGGCTCAGGTCATGATCCCAGCGTCCTGGGATCGAGTCCCACATCGGGCTCCTTGCTCGGCAGAGAGCCTGCTTCTCCCTCTGCCTCTGCCTGCTTCTCTGTCTGCCTGTGCTCTCTCTCTCTCTAACAAATAAATAAATAAAAATCTTTAAAAAAAAAAAATGTGTAGATAGCTTTAGGTAGCACAGACATTTTCACAATATTTATTCTTCCAATCCATGAGCATGGAACCTTTTTCCATTTCTTTGGGTCTTCCTCAATTTCTTTCATGAGTACTTTATAGTTTTCTGGGTATAGATTCTTTGCCTCTTTGGTGAGGTTTATTCCTAGGTATCTTATGATTTTTGGTGTAATTGTAAATGGGATTGACTCCTTAATTTCTCTTTCTTCTGTCTTGTGGTTGGTGTAAAGAAATGCAACTGATTTCTGTGCATTGATTTTATATCCTGACACTTCACTGAATTCCTGTACAAGCTCTAGCAGTTTTGGAGTGGAGCCTTTTGGATTTTCCACATATAGTATCATATCATCTGCAAAGAGTGATAGTTTGACTTCTTCTTTGCCGATTTGGATGCCTTTAATTTCTTTTTGTTGTCTGATTGCTGAGGCTAAGACTTCTAGTACTATGTTGAATAGCAGTGGGGACAATGGACATCCCTGCCATGTTCCTGACCTTAGCAGAAAAGCTCTGTTTTTCTCCATTGAGGATGATACTTGCGGTGGGTTTTTCATAGATGGCTTTGATAATATTGAGGTATGTGCCTTCTATCCC
>RCUC01159465.1:0-22977 GCA_003697995.1 Taxidea taxus jeffersonii
CTTCACTCTTCTATCGATCAACCAAGGGGAGTTAAGAAAAGATGAGAAAGTTTTGGGGAATGCCATGTGATAGATTGTGCCAGAGAGATGAAAAATGATGCTTGCAAATTTTCTTTTGCTTTAAAGTAATTCCTCCCCATATTTTCTCACAAATGGCATAAACATTAAAGTTGTTTCAAATTACCTTTTGGATACAAATCGAATGTAACTATGTCCTGAGATTGGATCAGAGAGGGGCCTGGTGTATTCAGGCAGTACTCGAAAATTAGATGCCCTGGGATTTGGGATTTGGAGAGCACTGTACTAAACTACAATTTTTTTTTTCTAAACTACAATTTGAATCAAAAGTATGTTTGTAGACCTAGGCAAAGAGCACAACTTCACAGGGACTGTGTGACTGTTTTTAGTAATTTTCTAAAACTTTTTGCAAATTTTCTACAAATATGTGCCAGGCAGGCTATGGAATCCTGCTACAATGGGACAGGGAAACTCTGACAATGACTTCGGGATCTAACTACATTGCGAGGGGAGAGTGAGTCTTTACTATGGATTGGGCCACCCAGAATACCAATCTTATGAAGTACTATGAGAATTCATTAACGACCTTTCTCATGAATTTGTAAAGGTGACATTAGTTTTAATCTAGTCTCCCTGGATGCCCAATTCCTGACACCGATGCTCCCCCTTGTTCCTAGAGATTACGATCGTGATACCACAACCACCAGGTGAGATGTACCCACTAATGACTACGGCTTGGTTCTAACTTGAAGAGCTATTTTCCTATGAATACCAGAAAGAACTGCTGATTATGTGCCAGAGATGGGAGGGAAAGGCACAGCACACCACAGGACCAAAAAAGCAAGAGTCGGAGAAGAGCTGACGGCTAGTCGGCCGGGTCTGGCCCTGGGGTACGTGTGCCCGGGAAGGCATGTACATCGCTGCCCTCACATGGTGCAGTGGGCGCACATGTGCTGATTCAAGGCCATGCACCCCCCAGTTTGAAAGAGATGATATCATGGTTATCTCCTCTGTGGCAGGCCATTTCCTCTGTGGAGCCCAACCTGGAGAATGGGAAATCTTTCACTAGATCCACACTGGGTGACTCAGAGCCACATCCTAAGCACCCTCCACCCCGAGGGGGCCTCCTGAGCATTCACACCTCCAGCCTTACATACATCCAACAGAGGCAGGATGGGCCGCTAAGCAAATTCCTATATAAAATACTTGATCCCAAGCTACTCGATTAAACACTCGTTTTGTTTTGTTTTTTTAAGATTTTATTTATTTATTTGAGAGAGAGATCACAAGTAGGCAGAGAGGCAGGCAGAGAGAGGGGGAAGCAGGCTCCCTGTTGAGCAGAGAGCCCGATGTGGGGCTTGATCCCAGGACTCTGAGATCATGACCTGAGTTGAAGGCAGAGGCTTTAACCCACTCTGTCATTTTGGATTCGTTGACACCCGTAACAGTCCTCTGAGGGAGGCACCACTATCAGATTCTTAATGATGGGAAATAAGGCACAGAGAAGTTAGGAAATCCACCCAAGATCCTGAAAGTGGTATCTGCAGAGTGAGCCCAGGCGCCGCGCTCCTTGAGGCTCTCCCCCACCTTCTATCTAGAACACTGTGGAGAGTTTGGATTCCGTGCTGAGGATGAGAAAGGGCCACTGGAAGACTTAAAGCATGTAAGTTATATGATCCACGTTTTTTTTTTTTTTTTAAATCCCTCTGGCTGCCATGTGCAGAGTGGCCTGTCGAAGGGCAAGAGAGGACAAGCCCACGATGGGCCGCACCCAGGCCCAGCACCAAGCGCAGGAGCCATAACTGAAAGGTGGCCCTCCGCTCCTGTCTCCATCTCTCCTGCATGCCGAGCGGCGGCAGCTGTGAATACCAGCCCTGGTGCAAAAGGCCGTGCATCCGCTCCAGACTCCCCGGTCCAGCCGCCCTGCGAGATCACCCACCCAACCTCTAGGCTCCCTCCGAGCCCACCCACCAGCCTGAATTTCCCTCTCTAAGCCCACCTTGCTCTTCCTGTCCCTCTCTTCATCCAAACAACTCCCGAAAGTCCAACTTCCCCACACCCAACCTCCATCAGCCAAAATAGAAAGCTCAGATTCTCCACCACTTAGTAACTCAATAAAACCCTTAATGCAACGTATTAAATATATCACTGGCTTTCAACCCACACGGGCCTTCTATTCACCAGCAGAAGTATGCTTTATGTCTTTACGTACAAATCATTTATTACACCGCTTGATAATGACATCGCCAGGCAGCCGCTATGAGGTGATGGAACTTTGAGAAACAGCAGGCCTGAGTTTAAATTCCATCTCTCTCATTTACTGGACCCATAACCTTGGGCAAGTCTTAAAGCTGCACAGACTCCATTTTTTTAATCTACAAAATGATAGCAGCACCCAGCTCTGAAAGCTGTGAAGAGTACTGGATGCAATATCTGAACGTGGCACATATCAGGAGCTACGTGTGTGGGGTTTAAAAAAATTTTAAGCCACTTTTTCCTTCTTTCATAGAAAGTTACACATTTCTTTTAATACTCAAAAGCACAGTTATTCAACCTCATTCCCTTAGTTTTTACTTTTTAAATTTCTTTTAAGGAAATTCATTTTATCCTAATTTCTCATAAACACATATCAATTAAGCCAAAAGCATGCTGATTCATATGTTTTTGGAGACTGCTTTCTTCCTTACTCTGGAGGCCAAACGAGCAGAGAGCAGAAGCGCAGTCCATACGTACAAAGACAGGACATGACGCTATTTCACACGGAACATGGTCTCTCGCACAGAGTAGATCAATCTGTGCAGTTCTTGAGTGGAAGGTCACTCAAAGACTAAAATTCCATCCATGACCTTTAAGCTCAGCCTAATAAAGAATAAGCAGAGAGCCCCTCGTGTGCCTACACAATGAAGCTTGTTTTGGGAATACCGTGTTTAACTAGGAAATCTCTGTTGTGGCACTACGTGTGTTAAAAGTTGGCAGGAATGGAATCCTGCTACAATGGGATCCAGTTGAAAGTCCAGCATAAAAGCATCCTTCAGTTGGGGTAAATCACACTTTTGATCTTAGTGAGCTCATACAGTAAGGAGCAGGAACTATAACAGCTAACTTGATTGAAAGAGGGAGGTTTCCCTCATTGATGTGAACCAAATACTTATTGGAGCTAATCCAAACTCAATCTGAAAATATTAATTAGAAGTACGGGAGAGCAACCTTTCTGGAACATTCATTGCTACTAATACTAAAGATAATTTTGCAGATGTGCCTACTTTACCCACAATGGTTTGATCAGAAAATGAACCACCTTCCATGCTCACCGGAATCCTTACTAAACCGATAACTTACCTTTCATTAAACTAAGTAAGCATTTTCTATGTTTCCCAATGAGGGCACTACTGGGTCTGTCTAGTACCTTGTAGCAATGATAGCGTCCTTAGCTCTCGGCACTAAATGCCAGTTGTATGCTGTATAACAGAGAGACAGACAGACACACACACACACACACACACACGGTAACATCCCACCCACCTTGAGAACCACTGACTGGCATTTTGTAGCCAAAAAGTAATTTTTTTCATTGAGAAAGGATTAGAATAGAACTGAAATTATTTCTTGGGTTCATCCTGTCTTTTAAACAATTAGAGCAGATTTCAAAGGTCTGTAGAAAGCTGGGTCACTTTACTACAACTGCCACAAGAAAATCTTAAGAAAAACATAATTTTATTCTAAAATTAAAGTTCTGTTGAAAGAGTGTTGTTAAATCAACAGTTTCTAAGATGCGAAGGTCTTATGAATATTTGTCCACATAAACATTACATTACAAATAAATTGGCTATAATATTCATGAGAGAAGAGCTTTAAAATCTGACCAAAAAAACACATTATTATCAAGATTACCTGTCAGATTACCTGTCATAAAATCTATTTAGACTCAAATGACATTTTGAGAAATATTATTGTAGGTAGGACCTGTACTTAACATCACAGTAAAGTACTTTATTTGAAACCAGGGGCTCTAGAAATTCAGCAAAGGGACTACATATTTATGTGTAAAAATTTAAAATTTTTTAAAGATTTTTATTTATTTATTTATTTATTTGACAGAGAGAGAGAGAGCAGGACAAACGAGAGAGAACATGGGGGGCGGGCAGAGCAAGAGGGAGAAGCAGACTCCTCACTGCTGCTGGGCTCGCTCCCAGGACCCTGGGATCATGACCTGACCCAAAGGCAGACGCTTAAATGACTGAGCCACCCAGGTACCCCTTTTTGTAAATGTTTTAAATGTTTTAATTCCAGCACTGATGACATGGAGCTGTCAAATGATTCAATGTGATAAGCACACCACATTGGTGGTAATAACGGTCCTCATCAAGCTGGAAACATTTAAGAATGTTTCAAAGAGAAAGGTAGAGATAACTCTAAATCCCACACAGTTGGACTCAGAAATCAGGTGAGGGTAGAACTCATTTCACAGAACTTTCTAGTATCTTACCTCATATAATCCCAAAGAATTTCTCTCTGCCTTTGCCAGGGTTGAATCCATCATCATTTCAAACCAGAATTAGGACGCAGCAAGAAGAAACGTGTTCCATTCTCCTTAAAATCATGTCCCCGGCCTGCCCACTTGGCAACTGCATTCATAGAAGCGGCCAGAACTGAAGTCAGGCGGGTCCGGAGCCCTAATGTGGCTTGGAGAGCTCTGAGGGTGTACCTCACTGATGCTCCTGCTTCTCTTCCTCTTTCCCAAGCTCTAGAAATGAAATCCTAAGCGGGATATGAGCAGACCTTTCCTAGGAGACTCCTGTCCAGCTAAATAAACACTGAGAGCCACTCCTACTTTTCCTCAAGACTGTCAGGCATCCTAAATGAAAAAAACACAACTTATCAGTGTCCCTTAGGCTGAAGCAATCATGGCCACACCCTGTAAAGGGTACAGGATGCAATCGCCCCATCCTCCCCTCGGCTTCCTTCCTCTGCTTTTTCCCATTGGGAAAATTCCAAAGAATGAGTTATATGTGTACACACACACACACACACACACACACACACACACTCATACAGAGTGAGCTGATGTCAACAAACTGTTATCACAGAGAAGGGAATTTTCTGTCTGACTTACTAAGAATAGAGTGGTCATCATCTGGAAACTCTAATGTACTACTGTGATTAATCAGAGCATTCACTTAGTTACTGAAAGAGGCTTACAGCATTCTAACTAATCCAGAATGAAATCTGTGGACTTGTGATTTCAAACTGTGAAAATCGACTAAAACTTTCTGAAACATTATCTAGCTTTAATGAAAATCCAAAACTGTGGTTATCAACCCTGAAGTTATTCTCAGATGTCATTTTTTAAAGATTTTATTTATTTATTTGTGTGTGTGTGTGAGAATGAGAGAGAGAGTAAGAATAAGCAGGGGGAGCAGTAGGCAGAGAGAGAAGCAAGCTCCCTGCTGAGCAAGGAGCCCCATGTTTTGGCTCAGGGATCCTGACCGGAGCCGAAGGCAGACACCCAACCAACTGAGCCACCCAGACGTCCCTCTGATGTCATTTTTAACATAAAAATGGATGAAAAACCTCAATCTAGCTATGCTCTTGTCTCATCCAAGAAAGAGGGTATAGTGGAAGAATTTCCAGATGAGATGCATTGTTCTTTAATGGGAAAGGGGCCCCTGAAGCTGACCCACCCAGGGCAGTTGTCACAATTCTTACGTGTTAGTTGAGTGGGTGAATGCAATCAAAGGCTGCAAGGCCATATCCCTCTATCAAACGTCCAGGAAAGCAGGATAAAATATCCTCATCGGTCACAAGTTTTGTTGTGCAGTGTGACAGAGTGGGTTCAAACTCTGCACCACATTTATTGGGTACAATCTTCTCTCTACCGTGTCCTGAATCCAGACATAGTTTGTCATAAAGCCCCAACGGGCCACAGAGCTGGGGGCTGATTCTACAATACACTACGTGGACACGGCAAGCCTGGCACTCCAGAGTCACCACCAGGGCTCTTCTGACACATAAACTCTGCCCAAGCTTGGAACATGCCACTGTGGATTCTTGGGTGTGTGCTGGCAAAAAGAAGAAGAGCACGTGCAGACTGCCCACTGGGTACCAGGGACACATCACACACAGTTTTGAAACAGTCTCATGAACAGCCCTGTGCTCCGAGGCTGAGGTCAAGAGTGTTATCATGCCCATGTTACAGATGAGGAAACCAAGGCTCACAGGGAGGAAGTGGTAACGAACGGCCGGGATTTAACAAATGGGGTCAGACCTGAACGGCACCTAAGCCTGAGCCCTTTTATAACATGCTGTCTTTCTCGGATAACACTCCAGAAAGTGCCAGTAACGTCACGAATTCGACTCGGTCACCGAAAGGAGGTGCGGATAAAGAAGTCTAGAAAGGATGAATTCATTTCCTTTTATTGGCATCCAAGGTGGCTAGAGCCTATGAATGACAGACTTCTCAACAAGGTCAGCGTCTCTGCTTTCCTCCCCAGTCGGGAGTGTACAGTCTTAAATGTTTGCTTATTTCCTAGTTATGGACCAACAAATTCTCCATGGGGCTGAAAAGAAGCTTGTCGGGCGCTCCCACCACTCTGGATCCCCAAGCCAGGTTTCTTTACCTTCCAAATATTGTACCATTTGCCAGATAGGCCACTTCAACTGAACTCTGGGTTCTGGTTCATCCATGTGTCACCGATGTTCACATGTGTCAAACAGGCTATTGTCCTATGTAAAGGAAACCTGTGTCCCCACAGCACAAGCCATTGTCAGAAGGGAACTAGATTTCCAAGTTGATCTATACACTTATAAAGCCGATCAAGCGAAGTAGATGATGTTACAGCTTAGACTTAAGGCCATCATGTATGTGCACCTTTTCACAGAGATGGTCTTTCTTAAACACAGGGAATCCGGCCAGTACCTCTTCGATCACAGCAGACTACTGCATTGAGAAGGCAGGGCCGAAAGAGCATAGGGTCGGTCCTCAAAATTTACACATGCTATCCTCTCTTCAAACACTTCCCTGTGGGAAGAAAGACCTCAAAAATCAACAGCAACAAATAAAATGGGAAGCACATCAGTACCAGATTCGCATTCATGTCACATCTTAGCGTTTTCACTCGCTATGATAGCATACGGGGCCAGGCACTGGGAGACAGTTCTGAACAAGACAAACACAGCCCCTGCTTTTTCTGGCAGAGCTTCTGTTTTAGAGAGAGGGAGAAATACTAAATAATAAATACAAAATGAATTCTTTGGTTACTATTATGAAAAAGGAAAAAGAGAAGGTCTTAAGAGAATGGATGAGTTGCTGTCATGACCCAGGCCTGAGAATAAGAGAAATCTCCCTAAAGGAATTAATGTGGGAACTAAGCTCTGAAGGTTGGGGAAGGAGAAGAGGGAAGAGAAGAGAGAGAACATTCCAGATAGAAGAGCTGTACAGAGGCCCTGGGATAGGGAGCAAAGTGGCCATTTCAAGGCCTTAAGGAAGACCACTGTGACTAGAGCACAGAGGGTTAAGGGAGAGATGAGACCAGTGAAGGAAGAAAGACTAGAAATTTTAAGCATCAGTGTAGAGTGAGAGAAAGGGAAACTTAAGAATAAGGGAATGGAAATTGTCCCTTTATCTCTTCTCCATAAGATCTCCTTCTGAGGGGCACCTGGGTGGCTCAGTGGGTTAAAGCCTCTGCCTTCTGCTCAGGTCATGATCTCAGGGTCCTGGGATCGAACCCCGCATCAGGATCTTTGCTCAGCGGGGAGCCTGCTTCCCTCGCTCTCTTTGTCTGCTTCTCTGCCTACTTGTGATCTCTGTCTGTTAAATAAATAAAATAAAAAAAAAAAAAAAAGATCTCCTTCTGAAAGCCAATGGGGCTCACAGTGGTCAATATTCAAAGTTACTGATCTGGCGAGGATGCTCGTGGGCGAAACTATGCTTTGTGGATGCTGAATGGATTAATCACAGAGCATTAAAGACACCGCTCAACTACAGTAGCTTACTCGCCTAAACTCACAGAATGAATAAGGCATGGGAATAAAATGCAGAGTGTAGGGAATACAGTCAGTGATACTGTGACAGTACCATACAGTGACAGATGGTAGCTACAGTTTGAGCAGAGCACGATGCAGAGAAGCTGAATCACTATGGGGTACATCTAAAACTAATATAACATTGTGTATCAACTTAAATTAAAAATTAAATTAAAATACTTAAATAAAAAAATTAAAACTAAAAAGTAAAAAAGAACGAAACCCACCCCCCCCCAAGCAAAAAAAGAGTAAAGCAAAGCGCAGAGACACGATTCTTAGACGATGATACTAATTGGCAGTGGAAAAAATCAGTAGCCCGTCTTCCATCTATCTTTATGCTGGCACAAAAAACGCAAAACAGAATCAAGGTCAGCACATCAGGAAGGAACAACCTTTTTCCTGAAAAGCCCATCATGAATTTCCTTTGTGTTTATGCATTTTGCGTGCCTTGAGTCTGACATCACTCATATGCGTTATTTAAGTCCTGCACCGAGGGCCTGTCTGCTGCAACTTTTACTGGAGGCTTTTTCTTCTGACATTGTGCTCATTCAGCAGCACATGAATGCTTGTCACCTCGTCACTTGGTTTTTGGATCCCCCAAATCTTCCAATGGAAATACGCATCAGTCTGGGTATAAATCAGAGAACGTTTTGAAACTCCATTCAAATATGCGACAAGTGCTGAAAGATCCCTCAGACCTCAAGCAAAAGTCGTTGACACATGCACATGAAACACACGGTTTTTAAATTTTAGCTTAGAAACTACAAATTAAATTAAATACAAATTAAATACAAATAATAAAGGCTATCACCTGTTACCTATTGTGAACTTACCCCATGCCAGGCACTAGGAGCCTGTATACACTCCCCCTCACTCAGTCCTCAGGGCAACCTTCCGGTCTAGTCATGACAATCCCCATTTCACAGACTAAGAAAACTGAGGGACAGAGAGGCTGAATGCCTTGCTCACACACAGCTAAAATTCACACTAGCTGAATTTCAGATCGAGGGTCTACATGACATCAAAGCTGATCCACACATGGCCCACTATTATACAACTTCCCCCCAAAATAACGACCTACCAGTTCTCAAGTGACAAGAGCTACAGTCGACATTTTAGAATCATTAACTGATAGAATTCTCACAGCAATTCTGAGAGGTGCCATTCTCCCTAAGATAAAGGAAGTGAGCTCGGGGAGGTCCCGATTGACCCAGGGCACACAATCGCAAGGCTCAAAGGCACAGAGGAAGATTTTCCAGAAGTCCGCTCAGTTTCACAGCAGCAACGTTTCTGAAGAACTCTGAGTTCAGTAAGAGTATATATGGGCATACTTTCTTAGGGTTTTGTACTTCTATCTGGGAAATTATCATTATGCTTTGGAAGATAGTCATGTCCCCAAAAGACTGATTTTCTCATCTTAGGTGGGTAAGAAAATCCCTTTACTGATGTCCACTCAAGCCAAACTATCAGGATTGTGATTCACTGCTTTTATAAACAAGAATAAATTACCCTCGTTTTTCTAAGAGACCAATACACACAAGCAGATGTAATGTGCCAAATACATGAAAGGCATACAGAAATAAGATAGGGGCGCCTGGGTGGCTCAGTGGGTTAAGCCTCTGCCTTCCGCTCAGGTCATGGTCTCAGGGTCCTGGGATAGAACCCCACCCATCCGGGCTCTCCGCTCAGCAGGGAGCCTGCTTCCCCCTCTCTCTGCCTGCCTCTCTGCCTACTTGTGATCTCTTTCTCTATCAAATAAATAAAATCTTAAAAAAAAAAAAGAATAAATGCGTTTTTTTTCCTTTCAGTAATTTCCACAACAGAGTTAAAGGACCAGCTATCACGGCACCTCCTTTATTTGATTGACCGGTATCTGGAAGCCTGAAGGATGTATTTCTCCTTATGGGTGAATTTTGTATAAATCCTGTGTTAATCCTGTGTAATGTAATATAATGCAACACTGTTAATATTAAGGCGGTTTATGTATAATCCCACCTCACTCACTGAATTCAGAACAACTGTTTAATTACATGGCTAATGGGTTGTGCAGCTATGTTATTTATGATTCCAAATAAAATTATATTGTAAAGCAGGGTGAATTTAAGAATAGATTTTAGAGGGCACCTGAGTGGCTTAGTTGGTTGAGCGACTGCCTTCAGCTCAGGTCATGATCCCGGAGTCCGGGATCGAGTCCCACATCGGGCTCCCGGCTCCATGAGGGGTCTGCCTCTCCCTCTGACTTTCTCCCCTCTCGTGCCCTCTCTCACTCTCTCTCTCAAATAAATAAAGAAAATATTTTAAAAAAATAGATTTTAGGCATGTAACATTCTGAAAATAAAATGAAGCCAATAAAGGATATAAAATTATTTTACTTGTATTCGTGTGTTGTTTCTGTCTGTAAAATGAGAACACTGCCTTTTTCCATTTATGCTATGCATATGACTAAGATAGCAATGAACTCCATAACATATCCTCAAGATCCTCTGCTAAAAGCAAGTAAATAGAGATTCCACTATATCCACATAGGGAGCATTTTCAGGATTTATCCTTTACCACCATAGCACATGATGTAGAACGAAATAATCACATAGATTCCCAAACCCTGAAAGAATAGTTCTTCAATTCTATTGTATAATGGAAGCATTTGAGGACTTATGTTTCAAATTCAAACCCCACAGAGCAAACAGCAGAAATTCTGATTCAGTAGTTATAGGATGGGTCTTAGAAGGCTGCCCAGCTAATTCCGACATAGTTGGTACTAGAACTCCACATTGTCAACAGTCTCAAAACCTAACTGGACCATACATTAACATACGTATATATGTGAATGTTGCATTTGATTTTGCAAATGTGTTTTATTAGATGATAAGAAACAGACATGCATCTTTGTACCTTTACAGAGTCCCCATCCTAACAATTCTCATGATGATTATGATCAGTCCATTTTAAAAGAAGGAAAAAAGTGAGTATAATAGGAAGACAAGCCAGTGCAGAAAAAAATGAAGACAGAAAGGGATGCTAACATGAGAAAAAAAAGGTTTTGTTTATACATAAATCTAGAACAGTACTCCTCAAAATATAGGCCATGGACCAGCACTGGGCCATGAAATTATTGTTATGATCTGAGATGAGGACAGAAATTGAACATGAGCCTTTAGAAATTTTCACAGAAATTTGCCAGAGTAATTTTAAGTCTGTCCAAGAATAATAAGAATAAGAATAAGAATGAAAATGTGGATTTATATTTTGTAGATCTTGTTTTTATTTCATTTCATTTTTCTAAGTGTATTTTAATTCTCTTTCACCAAAGATCAGTGTCTATGATAGAACTGAATGACCACAGGGAATCTGAGAAGCAGTGAGGGCTCTAGACAGGCGGGGGTTCAACCACGCTTGCCGCATCCAGGGAGCCCAGGGTTGGCTACAAAGTGGCTTTACCATCTCAAAGGACAGCAGCCAGAAAGAATTTCTTGAATGAATGTCTACAAGAACATCCTTAAAATGTCATACTAGCTCACTCTGAATCTGTCAGCAACGTACGAGTCTACACGCTTTTGTGAATCTATCAATTTTTCTCCTTAGCTTGCACCACCTCTTAGAATAACACTATAGTAAAATTTCCTAAAAAGCTCCCTTCAATGCATAGAACAGCCCATTTCATTTATGAAAGTGTGTCTCAAATTTCAAACAGACTCTTGAATTTTAACAGTTGAGGACTCAGTGAAGAACTTCATCATCATAGCGATACCCCATCTGTGAGTCTTTGCCCCCATGAATCCGTTGTTGCAGACTGCTCTCAAAAAGTAGGTCTTTTCATTGCTTTGGTCATCCTAGTATTAGGTTCTTATTAGCTATCTAATGACTTTCATGATATTTGGCAATGACTCCAGTAAAGTATCAATACATTACACTTTTATGTACACGGGACACAGACCTCATTTTGCAGTTTTCCTGCCTACTGGTAAACTGATTAATAATTCTCTCCTTTACTGAGACTTGCATTGGAGACAGTAATAACGTTCAATTCTACACAGAGTCTCACAATTCCAGCTTAAGTCTGTATACCTTGGTGGCCCCTGCAGTTGCTACATCTGTCATGTGAGTGTTGCCAAGAACAACTTTTTCTCCTCCAAGTTAAATACGGCATTTATAAAAGGTGTGGGGCAGAGACTTTGGCAGCACGTATCTGTACACACAACAAAGTCACAATAATAGCGATGGCACTCCTCCTTGCCAAGATCTCTAGCCAGGAAGAATGAGTAAGGAGGATCTTTTTTTTCCCTACATAATTGTGTCCCCCTTTTTAAGAGAATAAAGCCAACCTTTAAATACATAAGTTCGTTCTGTAATGTTTAAAAATTATAAGTTAAGGGGTGCCTGGGTGGCTCAGTGGGTTAAAGCCTCTGCCTTCGGCTCAGGTCATGATCCCAGGGTCCTGGGATCGAGCCCCACATCGGTCTCTCTGCTCAGCAGGGAGCCTGCTTCCTCCTCTCTCTCTGCCTGCCTCTCTGCCCACCTGTGATCTCTCTCTGTCAAATAAATAAATAAGATATTTTTTAAAAAGCTATAAGTTAAGTCATTCATAAACTTTTTCATTATGTTTTCTCAACATGTTTTAATAGACTTCAAGACACTTTTTCATCTAGTCAGTTACTTAAATGACTAAGAACTCTCTAACGGCTTGTAAGTACAGTATAGGATAGCCCTGGTTCTGCAGCCCAAATGGATGTCTCTTAGCTGTGTGACCTTGCTAAATGATTAACGTTCCTAAACTTCAGTCCTTCTCTAAAATGGGGACAAGAACAATGCGTGACCAGCACAATTCTGAGTAGAAAGATACGTACAGTAAGTAGACAGTGCCTGGCAAAGAGTATTTACTCACTGTCCCTAAATTCCCAAATATTAGTGCTGTTATTCTCAACAGAGAAGACTCTAGATCATTGAAATACCTGGAGAAGTTTTTAGAATTTTATTTTTGCAACAAATGCTGACACTAAGTAGGTACTTCCACCAGGAAGGCAGCTGGTTAGATGAACTGACTGCAGCGTCTCCCTAACCTGCATTTTTTGGCATGATTGAACTGGGCACAAATTCAATTCTTTCACTAAAACTCAAACAACATCTTTTGAGAAAAAAGAATTACATTAATGCCTTTTATTGTGCTACACACATTTGTCTCAGTGATCGCTTTGGGGAAGGTTAAGTGAAGCAGATAAAAGTAAAATCACAAGACATCTTTGTAGAAGGAGATGGCATTCATCCAGAATGCCTTTCCTGGAACACACTGTAACAACTTGTTATACTTCCGCCCTTCCCTACCAAGCTATATTTAAAGGTCTGTAAGCATTTCCATCACAAATTGCTGTCATCAGGAATTGTAATTTTACCTTCTAATCTGTTTTAGAATATATAAATAAATATCTCAATCAAATTATAAAAAGCTATTGTTTTTTTGTTTTTTTAAATTTAAAAACTCCCTTCAGTAAAGGATGATAATACAAGGGTGGGGGGGAGAAACACCACAGAAGTAGGATTATTTTACACATGAAAAAAAAATTAACTGCCATGGCTGAATAAGCAAAATAAGACACCTGTTCCAGAAATATGTACCACTTAAGATTATATAATGCAGTGATCATTGTGTCATGTATGATTTGTAATAATTAGAAATTACCTTATCTAAAAATAAATGTATAGGTACACTGTAGCCCAGCCAGCCATATTAGAGAATATTATGTTGCTATCACAGAAGTTTCCAAATAATTTTTAAGGACATGGACAATGTTCATGATATAATAAGTGAAAAAGTATATTGCAGAGCTATATGCACAATATGGGTTTAATTGGGCTTAAAAATACATATATTTCCCCAATACAAAGCTTCCTTTTTCTCCATGTCCTCGTCAACACTCGTTTCTGGTCTTTTTGATTTTAGCCATTCTGACAGCTGTATGGTGATCTCTATTTGTGGTTTTGATTAGCATTTCCCTGATGATGAGTGATGTTGAGCATCTGTTCATGTGTCTGTTGGCCATCTGTATGTCTTCTTTGAAAAAAAAAGTCTATTCAGATCTTCTGCCCATTTCTTTTAAACAAACTGTTTGGTTTTATGGTGTTGAGTTGAATGAAGTTCTTTATATATTTTGGGTATTAGTCCCTAAATGGATATATCATCTGCAGACATCTTTTCCCATTCAGGAGGTTGCCTTTTTGTTTTACTGATGGTTTCCTTCACTGTGTGAAAGCCTTATAGTTTGATGCAGTCCCAAGTTTAATTTTGCTTTTGTTCCCCTTGCCTTAAGACACATATCTAGAAAAATGTTATTATACCCAATGTCAAAGAAATTACTGCCTGTGCTCTCTTCTAGGGTTTTTATGGTTTTAGATCTCACATTTAGGTCTATAGCCCATTTTGTGTGTATTTTTATGTATGATGTTAGAAAATGGTCCAGTTTCATTCTTTTACATGTAGCTGTCTAATTTTCCCAACATCATTTATTGAAGAGACTGACTTTTTCCCATTGTATATTCTTGCCTTCTTTGTCACAAATTAATTGACCATAAAAGCATCAGTTTATTTCTGGACTCTCTATTCTGGTCCATTGATCTGTATGTCTTTTTTTATGCCAGTACCATAATGTTTTGATTACTATAGCTTTATAATATATCTTGAAATCTGGAATTGTGCTACCCCCAGCTTTGTTTTTCTTTCTCAAGATTGCTTTGGCTATTTGAGGGTTTTTGTGATTCCATATAAATTTTAGGATTATTTGTTCCGGTTCTGTAAAAAATGCTATTGGTATTTTGATAGGGATTGCACTGAAGCAGTAGAAAGTGTGGGGGTGGTATGGAAATTTTAACAGCTTTTGTGGAACACAGTATGGAGGCTCCTCAAAAAATTAAAAACAGAAATACCACATGAGCCAATAATTCCACTACTGGATACCTATCCAAAGAAAATAAAGACACTAATTTAAAAAGATATATGTACCCCCATGTTTATTGTAACATTATTTACAATAGCTAAGATATGGAAGAAATCTAAGTGTCCCTGACAGATGAATGGGTAAGGAAGATGCAGTGTACACACACACACACACACACACACACACACAACACAGCCATAAAAATGATGAAATCTTGCCATTTGTCACGACATGGATTGACCTAGAGGGTATTCGCTAAGTCAAATAAGTCAGACTAAGAAAGATGAATACCATAATATTTCACTCATGTGTGGAATCTAAAAAACAAAACAAATGAATAAACAAACACAAAAAAGCAAAATCAGACCTATAAATACAGAGAACAAATTAATGGTTGTTGAGGGAAGGGGATGAGTCGCTGGGCAAAATGAGTGAAGACGTACATATAGGGTTCCAATTAGGGAATGAATAAGTCATGGGAATAAAAAGCACAGCACAGGGAATATAGTCAATGATACTGTAACAGCGTTGTACGGTGACAGATGGTAGCTACACTTGTTCTGAGCACAGCCCGACATTTAGAGAAGCTGGATCGCTACGATGTACACCTGAGACTAAGGTAACATTGTGTGTCAATCCTACTCAAAAATTTTTTTCAAAACACACATATTATTTATGAAAATAAAGTTGTAAAAGGAACACACTAAAATGTTTATAGTAATTACCGCTTGGCAGAAGACCCAAGTGTTTCTTATATTGTTCCATATTTTCCAATTTGTCTCTAATGAACTTGTCCTACTTTAATAACAAGAAGAAAGAGGCTTCAATCTCGTTTTAGTGTGACAGAAAAATACAGAAACAGAAACAATAAAACAGGAAAAAATTAAGTTTGGCATCTTTCTCTTATCTTTCTATATACTCTGTGTTCTCCTTTCCAACCTATATTTAATAATAAACTATTCTGACTTTGGAAAATATTGTTTGTATTAAAGTACTCATTCAAAAGAAGTTTTTATTCGTCAAATGGAGTTGCCAAAAAGAGTGACCTTGTAGCTAACCACATATTATCAATAACCCATGTCTCAAGATGCTAAAAATCGGGGCGCCTGGGTGGCTCAGTGGGTTAAGCCTCTGCCTTCGGCTCAGGTCATGATCCCAGGGTCCTGGGATCGAGCCCCACATCAGGCTCTCTGCCCAGCAGGGAGCCTGCTTCTCTCTCTCTCTCTGCCTCCTTGTGATCTCTGTCTGTCAAATAAATAAATAAAATCTTTAAAAAAAAAGATGCTAAAAATCACAAGTATCATTCATCATAAGGACACCTCTAGGGGACAAAACACAGATTCAAGATACATCTGATAAAGGAACAGTAAGAAAAAAAATTGAAGCAAAAGTTGCCACATGAAAAGTAGTTGAATCTGAGTTTAAACTTATATTTAAAACCTCAAGTACTCAGTAGTCATCAACCCAAAGAGACCTGCTCTAAATGGATTTATGATATCAAAAAAATAAAACAAATATAAAGTTAGTATGTCAATTTTATCTCAATTTTTAAGAAGCCAAAAAAAAAAAAACCCCACCAAAAACCCTTTCTGTGTCTTTATATATCAGTTACTATGCAAAGTACTTTCACATATGCTCTTTTTAAAATCCTGTCCTCTTGGTTCAATGTTTAAAAATCTGGTCCAGGGGTGTCTGGGTGGTTCAGTCGGTTAAGTCCCCAGTTCAATTTCCTCTTGGGTCCTGATCTCAGGGTGATGGGATTGAGCCCCACGTGGGTCTCCCCACTGGGTTAGGAGTCTGTCTGGAATTCTCTCTCCCTCTCCCTTTACCCCCCCACCAACCACCCCACTCTCATACGCTCTGTCTCTGTAAATACATACATACATACATACATACATAAATATATATATAAATAAATAAATACAATCTTAAAAATAAAGACTGGTCCACTGGAAATACTGTCATATATAATTTCCAATATCAGTCTATATTCTTCGAGGATAATAAGCATATCTTACCAATCTTCATACTACTAACAGTCATCCAATTTTGAGGAATATCCAATACACGTTTTTGATTAAATAAATAAGAACTGATTCTCTTAGTTTTTCTTCCCACAAACTTTGCCTTAAACATCATAAGCGTGAAGCACTTCATAACTTACTGTTATCCAAATTTACGTATTCAGGAGCGACTGCTAAAACAGTCATAGTTCATAGTATGAAGACATACTATGACTGGAAACGGCCCAGAGCCACATCTAAGCAACCTTGTTATACTAAGAAGTAAAAAAAAGAAGAATTTGATAACATAAATTAAAATAATTTTTCATTCTTTAGGGAAAAAAAAACAGAAAAGAGTCACAGACCTTATAAAATAAACTGCTCTGAGGATGCTCACATTTCATTAGCAGGCCAAGGAAGTTGTAACAACACTAATCTCTAAATCAAAAAGAAACCAAGGTAGTTGAAGCTATGTACTAGTTAGTGCCAAGGAAAAGTAGCTTAGACTTTTAGTGACAAAACAATGAGTAAATTCTAAAAATCTTGAAGAGTGACAAAAAAAAGTTTTAAATATAAGCTAAAAGGCAAATTATATTATGGCTCCTTTTAATTCTTTACCTGCTTAAGGTTTTCTACTATGAAGACTTATAGTCTTAATATAAAGTGCCAAAATTTACCTGCATCCAGATTGCATTCTGAAATGGCTATTCTGAAATGGACTCAGAATAATTAATGTAGGAATGAAGCAAAGCTTCCATTTTACAAAATGATCATGCAATAACAAATATTATATCTGAAAGGGCTTAGAATAAGCTTTTCTCCCCATTTCTTGCCAGCAGATTAAATCAATACTGCTAAATCAAAAGAAGAAAATGTGGGTCAACTAAACTACTGAAACAGGAAGGAAGGAAGGAAGGAAGGAAGGAAGGAAAAAGGAAAGAAAACAAAGAAGAAGCTTTTCTCTCTTTTTGGAGGACAAGTTTATTCTGATGCATACTCACACAGCATTTTTACAATATTTGAAAACCAGGTTCCATTGCTAATACTGTATTCAGATCACTTTTTCACTCATTACTCTGAGAGTAGCAAAGTCACAAAAGCCTCCTTTTGGGTCGTTATTGGGTTGTGAGTCAATGGGACTGTCACAGGTATAGGTGTCCATTCGGAGCCAGAGCTCAGGAGTCAGATTGCTGAGTTTATATGTGGACGCTGCTATGGCATCTTTTTGTCCACTTGGCCAAGTCATTTACTCATTTGTACTGCCGTCGTACAGGGCCAACACAGTGTACATACAAAGTGATATAGTATCTCTCTCTCTCTCTCTCTCTCACACACACACACACACACACACACACACACACACACATTTGCTTTTATTTATGAAAAAAAAATAAACATGAGGATGATAATGAAGAAGCCACCACAAAGGGTTATCTGCAGAAAATGAGGATTCAGTGTGAAGGTATCACAGATAAAATATGAAACTGTTCTTAAAATACCTTCTTCTAATAGTTTTTCCATTGGCCTAAATGGTACAGTTTGAGTATTTAAACAACCATGCAACTCATTAAAACAAATAAAAAAATTTTTAAACACATAGTTCATAATATTAAAATATACATAGCCTCTCATCAAAAAGAAAAATCTGGTGATGAGTGATGCTGAGCATCTTTCCATGTGTCTGTTAGCCTCCTGTACGTCTTCTTTGGAAAAACATCTATTCATGTCTTCTGCCCATTTTTTAATTAGATTATTTTTTTTTTTTTTGGAAAATACAAATCAAAACTACAATGAGGTATTACTTCACACCTGTCAGAATAGCAAAATCTACAACACAAGAAACAATGGGTACTGGTGAGGATGTAGAGAAAGGGGAATACCCCTGCACTATTGGTGGGAATGCAAACCGGTGCAGCCACTGTGGAAAGCAGTATGGAGGTTCCTCAAAAAGTTAAAAATGGAACTACCCTATGACCCAGCGATTGCACTGCTAGGTATTTACTCAAAGAAAACAAAACATGAATTAAAACATGCACCCAATGTTTATAGCCGCCTTATCTACAATAGCCAAATTATGGAAACAGCTTAAATGTCCATCAACTGATGAGTGGATAAAGAAAATGTAGTATATATGTCAATGGAATAATAGTCATTAAAAAATGAAATCTTGCCATTTGAATCATGGATGGAGCTAGAGAGGATTATGCTAAGTGAAATAAGTCAGTCAGAGAAAGACAAATACCATGAGATTTCATTCCTATGTGGAATTTAAGAAACAAAACAAATGAACATTGGGGGAAAAAAAGAGAGAGAGGGGCAAACCAAGAAAGGGACTCAACCATAGAGAACAAACAGATGGTTATCAGAGGGGAGGCTCAGGGGTTGGGTTAAATAGATGATGGGGCTTAAGGAGTGCACTTGTGAGGAGCACCAGGTATTGTATGGAATTGTTGAATCACTGAATTGCACACCTGAAACTAATATTATACTGTAATTTAACTAACTGGAATTTAAATAAAAACTTAAGGAAAAAAGAGAAACCCACAGCTAACATCATACTTAATGGTTAAAGACTAGGAACCTTCTCCCTAAGGCCAGGAATGAGACAGGGATGCCTGCTTTTGACTCTTCTATAACATTTTCAGAAAACTCTAGTCAGATCAATTAGATAAGAAAGGGAAATAAAAGCTATTCAAATTTAAAAAGAAGTAAAATGGTCTGTATTTATAGCTGACACAATCTTATACAGAAAATCCTAAAGAGGGGCGCCTGCGTGGCTCAGTTGGTTGACTGTCAGAGGAGGCTCAGGTCATGATCTCAGGGCCGTGGAATTAAGCTCCACCTCCAGCTCTGTGCTCAGTGGAAAGTCTGCTTCTCTCCCTCTCCTTCTGCCCCTCTTCCCAAGCAGGTGCTCTCTAAAGTGAATAAATAAATCTTTAAAAAAGAGAAAATCCTAAAGAATCCACAAAAAACTACTAGAACTAATAAATGAATTCATCAGAGTTGCAGGACGTAAGATCAAAAATCAGTTGTATTTCTATACACCAGCAATAAATATCTAAAAGGGGAGTTAAGAAAGCAATTCCACTTACAATAGCATCCTTCGAAGAACAAAATATTTAGGAATAAATTTAACCAAGTAAAAAGACTTGTACACAGAAATCTACTAAATATTGTTTAAAGAAATTAAAGGTGACCTAAATGAATGGAAAGGCATCTTGTATTCATGAACTGAAGATTTAAGATTTTTAAGATGTCAATACTATCCAAAGCAATCTACAGATTCAGTGCAATCACTATCAAAATTCCAGTGCCTTCCCCCCTTTTTTGGCAGAAATGGAAAATCTGATTTTCAAGTTCATATGAAACTGTAAAGGGACCCAAATAGTCAAAACAATCTTAAAAAAAAAAAAAAAAAAAGGTGGGAAGGTACACATTTCCTGATTGAAAAACTTACTACAAAACTACAGTAATCAAAACAGTGTGGGTACTTATACCAGGATAGATGTACAGAACAACTGAATAGAATCGAAAGTACAGAAATAAACCCATACATCTATGGTCAACTGATTTTCAATAATGATGCCAAGACCATTCAATAGGGAAAGAATAGTCTCTTCATCAAATGATTCTGGGATAACTAGATTTCCTCATGGAAGAGAATGAAGTCAGACCCCTACCTCACACCATATATAAAAAATTAACTTAAAAACAGATCAGTGACCTAAATGTAAGAATAAATGCTATGAAACTCTCAGAAGAAAACATAAAGGTAAATGTTCATGAACTTGAATTCAATGAGGGAATCTCAATTACAACAATAAAAGCACATGCAACAAAAGAAAAAAATAGCTAAGTTGAACTGATTCAAAATGAAAAACTTTTGGGTTTCAAAGCACCATCAAGAAAGTGAAAAAAAAAAAAAAAAGAAAGAAAGCGAAAAGGCAGGGCACCTGTGTGGCTCAGTTGGTTAAGCGTCTGCCTTCAGTTCAGGTCATGATCCCAGGGTCCTGGGCTTGAGCTCTGCATCGGGCTCCCCACTCAGCGGGAAGCCTGCTTCTCCCTCTCCCACTCCCCTGCTTGTGTTCCCTCTCTCACTGTGTGTGTGTCTCTCTCTGTCAAATAAATAAATAAAAATCTTTTTTAAAAAAGTGAAAAGGCAACCTACAGAATGGGAGAAAATACCTGAAAATCATGAATATGTTAAGAGTCTAATATCCAGAATACATAGGGAATTCTTACAATGAAATCTTGCAACTAAAAAAAAGACCAGAAATCCAATTTTAAAAAGGGCAAAGGACTTGAATAGACACTTCTCCAGAGAAGATCTATAACTCATCAACAAACAGATGAAAAGGTGCTCAACATCATTAGTCACTATGAAAATGCAAATCAAAATCACAAGGAGATATCACCTCACACCCATTAGAAAGGCTCTAAGAATAAGTGTTGGCAAGGATGTGGAGAAATCAAAACTTTTGCACATTATGGGTAGGAATGCAAAATAGTGCACCAGCTGTGGAAAAGTCTGGAGGTTCCTCAAAAAGTCAAACACATTGGAAATACCATATGATTTAGCACTTTTACTCAGAGGTATATATAAAGAATTGAAAGTAGTTATTTAAACAAATACCTGTACACAAATGTTCATAGTAACATTATTCACAGAAGCCAAAGTGACTTGGCTGAAGTAACCCACTGTGACTTGTTGAAATAACCCAAATATCTATCCATGGATGGAAGAATAAACAAAATGTGGTGTATACATACAATGAATACTGTATTATTCAGTCAAAAAAGAAATGAAGTACCGCTACATGCTACAACATGGATGAACCCCAAACATATTATGCAACGGAAAGAAGCCACATGCGGAAGGTCATATATTATACGAATCCATTTCTATAAAATATGTAGAATAGGTAAGTTCATAGAGACAGAAAAGTGAACTGGTCATTGTCAAGGGCTGGGGGTAAGAGGACTGGGAAGTGACCATGTAATGGTTATGGATTTTCTCTAAGAGTGGTGAGAAGGTTTTGGACCATTTTTCATTTGAAAGAATTTTTGATCCATGTGACTATATCATTTAAACTAAAAACGATTTTCGTCACATGGTTATTCAAATATGGCAAAAGACTTAATTATTTTAACACAGTATTTTTTATTTAAATTCGTTGGTTAACATACGGTGCAATACTGTTCTCAGGAGTAGAATTCAGTGATTCATCACTTACATATAACACCCAGTGCTCATCCCAACAAGTGCCTCCTTAATGCCCATCACCCATTTAGCCCATTCCCCTGCCCACCTCCCCTCCAGCAACCCTGTTTTTAACATAACTATTTTTAAACAAAATTAGAAACTAGAGACATTTTCAAATTTTGCTAAAGACTGTAGTCAAGACAAAGTTTATGAACCTCTAAAAGAAAGGAATGAGAGTCTGTACAAGTTGACCAGGGATTGTGTTCTCCATCTGACAGCAACAGAAGCCCTAGTTTGCCTGAATTATTTATAAGTCACCTGACTTTAAAAAAATATCTGCAGTAACTGATTCAAATGGAAATTGCACTTCCATCTTGCTTCACAGTGAAGGTTTTAAACCCGGGTAGCTGAGATGATCAGGTTGTACTATAAAAAATGTACTGGTTTCTAGGACGCCTGGGTGGCTCAGTTGGTTAAGCAGCTGCCTTCGGCTCAGGTCATGATCCCGGCGTCCTGGGATTGAGTCCCACATCGGGCTCCTTGCTCGGCAGGGAGCCTGCTTCTCCCTCTGCCTCTGCCTGCCTCTCTGTCTGCCTGTGCTCATGCTCTCTCTCTAACAAATAAATAAATAAACTCTTTAAAAAAAATGTACTGGTTTCAATATTGGTAAAAATTATATTGGAGATGGTAGCAGGACTATGAGTAATTTTTATTTTATTCTTTCTGTTCCCTGTATTTTCCATGTTTTTCACTGAGCTTAATTTTCACAATCAGGGACAAAACCGTATTTTATAAGACAAATGAC